>CM050650.1:24423938-24431232 GCA_027574665.1 Rhynochetos jubatus | reverse complement strand
AACCCCCAAACAAGCACACAAACAACCAAAAAAACACCCAGCCCAGAGGCTCCGTTTCGTCGCCTTCGCACGGAGTAAGTACCCGCTGCCCCTCCGCGCCCCCTCCCCGCTTTTTCGGCCTTTTCGGGTCTTTTTTTTTTTTTTTTCCTTTTTTTTTTTTTTCTTTTGGGAACTGGCACTTGCTGGGGTTTTGAATGGTCTGGGGAGGAGGGCGGGGGATGGAATCCCAGGAAAACACTCCTCGGCGTTGTCAAAGCGGTTGCCGCTTTTTTCCAGGGGGGCACGATTGCCAGGAGTTTATTAGCTGAGCGGTTGTAATTGCCCGCCGGCTGCAGCGGCCGGGGGCCGAGCGCCGAGCCCGACGGAGCGCTCCCCGAGCCGGCCCGGGGCCGGAGCGTGAGACCTGCCGGTGGGTAGGTGATCCTGCCCCCCCTCCCCCTTTCCCCTTCCTCCCCGCTCTCTGCCACCTTTTGTGGACCGGGTTTGCCTTCACTCCGTGGGCTTGGAGGGCAGTTTGGCGGGGATGGAAAACGCAGGCAGTATTTCGCTTCTTTTTTGTTTGTGCCGAGCTCCCTCCTCCCCCCCCCTTCCCCGCCGAAGTTCCCCATCCCCAGCTTTAAACTCCCTCTCCGGTCCTCTCAGCCTCCTCTTTGTCTTGTTTATTATCGCTGCCTTTCTTTTTGCCTCTTCCAATTTGCTTGTCATTTGCATGTCGCTAGTTCTCCTTTTTAACCCGCACCGGGAAGGGCAGGGACTTTTTATTCTTCTTATCCTTGCAATTACTTTTTCATCTCCAAGGGTGGGACGAGCTGCCGTATTGTGGAAATGTATAGAAAATGGGATTTGAGTGGTAGGTAGCGAGTACACGGGATCAAATGCGAGTCGCGGGATAAGAGCCTTGATCTGGGAAAAAGATTAGGATTATTGGTACTTTCCGTTTGTTTGGTTGTTGTTTGTTTTTCTTTCTTGGGGAGGGGGATATTTAGTTTTTCTTAGCCTTTGATGGAGATCTTTCCTGGCTTTTTTCATTCCCCGTTTACCGGCTGAGTGAGCCGGAGCACTTTGCCATGTGTCTAAACGGAGTTAAAGCGCAGGAGGGAAGGGTGCCGGGGAGCGTGGGGGCTGCGCGCAGGGGGGGCTGTGTTTGGGGTGAGAGCCCCGGGATGGGGGGACACCGAAAATGCGGGTCCCGACAAGTGCGGGCGGCCCGACGGGCATCCGGGGCACGGCTCCTCGGGCCCGGGCACTCCGCGGGGGCGGAGCGGGGCCGCCCTGGGGTCTGTACTGCGTGGGGGGTGGTGGTGGTGGGGGGGTGTCCGCCGCGGTGGCTTAGCGGCGGCTGGCAGGGCAGAGCCGCCGCGGGCCAGGGCAGGTGCGGGGCGGCTGCGGAGGGGGGGGGGGGGGGGGGGGGGGCGGGGAGGGGGGCCGGCGGTGCCGGGGGGAGCCGGCGTGGCGGGGTCTGCCTTGGCAGCACGTCGGTAAACGGTGTCCGAGGCGGGACGGGGCGGGCGGCGGGGTCGGGGTCGCGTAGGCGCGCCCCGCCTGCGGCAGGAGCAGGTGCGGAGGGGATGAGCATCCTTGAGAAAGCGGGAGCTGTCAGTCACGGCCGCGGGCGAGAGGTGCCCTTGGATGTCGGGCCGAAGTTGCCACGGGCGAGGGTTGGAAACAGGCTGGTTTCCCACAGGTCGCGGCGAACGCCGTGGGGGTGGCTGGCCTCGCGGCGGGTGTCACCCCAAAACCCTCACCCGGGTCGGGGGGGTGGGGGGGTGAGGGGGCAGGTGGAAGCCACCGCTCGGTGGCGGGAAGGTGCGGGGGTGCGGAAACACGGGCCGTGTCACGGCGAGGGGCGAAAGCGCCGGGGATGTGTCACCTCCGTCGTCTGCGGAGGGTTGGCAGTACGCGGGATGAATTATAGGGAGGCAGTTGCCTTCCCCGTAGATTTGCATGTGGCACATACCCTTTATGTCGCCTTCTCCCAGTTTTTCCGCGAGTTGCCATCAATCACGTAAAGTTTACGACCGCTTGCAGGTCGTTTTGCATTTATTTTATCTGCTTTTTGTCCGGAGCTTACCTTTAACGGCAGTATCACATACTGTGAGATGTTTATTGATACTCAGGGGTAGACAGAGTATCAACATCCCGTGAGTTGAGGGGTGATAAAAAGTACAATGTATATACTTTTTTTGCTAACAGCTCCCCATTAAATTACTCTGTGAAGTATCTTAACGTTCGCTGAATGGCGCTGCCAGGACGTACAGTTAACTTTCCTGCCAGTTGAACTCTGAGGCCTCTCAGTTCATCTGACTTGTCCTTTTTATGATGGGTTGATAAATTAAGACAGTCGTTAAGAATGGGCACCTTTTGAAATTGGACTTTAATTTGATTCAGGGCAGAATTGTAAATACTGCGATTTGTACTCTCTAAATCGTGATTTATTCTGTCTCGAAGCGCAGCCTAGCTGCTAGATTGACTAATTCAAGAATCGTGATTTAACAACATCGTGTAGCATGGACAGAAAATACCTAGGATAACTTGGGCTGAGTTCGTAGTAGGAATCTTGTGAACGCTTCGGTATCGTCTCTGCATGCAGACCATGCGAGTTATTTTCACGATCGGTGAAGTAACAAGGACCAAACTGGCTTGAGAGGAGGAAGATGGTTTTCAATTTTCTACCTTGAGCAGCTTGATTTCTTTTTCTCATCCAAAGAATCCGTTTCCTCAAGCAGCGCCGAGCGTGGCTACGTGATGGGGGGACCCGCATCTCCCCGAAAGGAAGGCCTGAACTAATGAGATGCCGAATCCCTCCTGGTAGTGAGCTCAGTCAGTTCCCCCAGTAGTCGATGCGGACGTTTGGCATTCACAGGAATTGCCGAATGCCTTGCTGGATTGGGCCCTGGGCATCACCAGGCTCATGAACCGAAGGTGGCTTTTTTTCCTGACGGCTAAAGAGCAGGTAGAGTAATTTTGAAGTAAGTCAGGCTCGTGATTTTTACTTCTTACGGAGAAATCCTAATAAAGTAGCTGTTGCTGCACAATTAGTTGCTCATCGTTTCTGCCTTGTTTCCAATTCTTTGGTTACATCTCTCAGCTAAGGGAGAGAGATAACCCCTTCTCCCAAGAAAACTTGTGTCAGAGCCGTACGGAAAGGAGGTACCTTCTCATTAGTGGCTGACATGATTGTAGCGCTGAACAGATCTATGGAGAATAAATGTCATCTGTTCTTCGGATTTTAGCTGTGGGTTTGTGCGTGAAATGCTGTTGGCTGGAATAATTTTCATCCCTGCGCTTTCTGGCTGATTCTGGCAAAGCCATACCCTGTGTAGCTCTTTAGAGTGAAAGATCTAAATATTTCTATTAGCAGAAGCGTGTTAAATTTCTTGTGTGATATTGGCATAATGGGCTGACGTGAAGCAGGCAGACGCCAGACCAAAGAAAGTAGTCGGCTTGTGAAAAGATAGGAACAATTTCAGCCCTGTAAACTGCCATCTCTTTGAATTCATCCGCGAATATTCGTCTAGTTTAGCACTTTGCTGCTGTGTATTGAATGGCTGTTTAGGTTAGGCTAGGGACCTTCAGGGTGGCTGGGGAGGGTGAGTTTGAATTTACATCTCCTTTGCATCTCATAGGTATATGAATTAAGCCAGGAGAAAATGATCAACATGTTTGTAGGTCAAGATGAGTTAACAAAATTGATTACAGAAATTGATTTATTTGCAATGAGTGCGGTTAAATACCTGACATCATATTCCTGTCTAGAGACCGTCCTAGCCAAAGGTTTGGTAACAGTGACTCCTGGATACCTGGAAATTAATCTGTTTCTAGTTAAAATGTCAATGCATATCAAATGGATATGAAATAAACCCATGTCTATAGCTGCTGTGCTGTTAAGAGGTTATTCTTAGCTACATTTTAATCACATCTCTTGAAACAAAAGTTTTGAAAGTGAATTTGTAAATGAAATACTGCCAGCTATGTTTGTGGATGGACTTAGAAAGCGATGAGGCCCTTGCTATGATTTTTAATTACACGGGCATGGGAAGTGTTTGGTTTCTGAGAAAGCCGCATCGTGCGAGTTGGGGCTGGAGATGTGGAGGGTGAATTTAACACAAACTACACTTGGCATGCAAGGAGTATCAAAAGTGACGTGTAAAGCAAACTTAACCTTCACAAATTTAAAACTCTCTAACTTGGAAAGAAATGATGCTTCTGCAGATTTCTACACAGGTCTTGACCACCTAAGCTGTCTTTCTAACTGTGTATTTCCAGATGGCTGTACAGAGACATTAAAGGTATGAAATACAGTTTTGCCGCCTGCGTAAAGGACACAAACTTCCTAATTATTTCCCCCCCCCCCCCCCCCCCCCCCCCCCAAGAATTCCCTGTTTATCCAGTTCTAATCTAATCAGTCTCAAAGTCTGCCTGTCGTGGCTGCGATTTTGCATCCCTCTGTACGTGCCATTGCACTTCCCTTGAGGTGTGAATTGGTTTTGGTCCTCCGAGACCGAAATACTAACCGGCTGTTTAATACCCGTTCTGTTTTCTCAGACTAAAGTAGAACTATTCCTCATATTTAAGCCGAAAGGCACGTAAGCCTTAAAGCTGGCAGTCTGTAGGCTCGGGATAAGACCAGGGCAAATGGGAGACATTGCTTAATACCCAGGTTGCGCGTATGATAACTCTGATGCTCTCGGCTTCCAGCGAGGGAAGGAGGGGACATCGCTCCGGAGCACCTCCTGCCGCGTGTTTGCAGTGGCAGGAATGGGCAGGCGAGCAGCTGCTGGTACGGGGGCTCGGGGAGAGGAAAATGGACACTGGGGAGGAAGGATGCGTGGCAATGACCTTCCAACCTGGCGCAGGACAGCCTATTTCCTGAGCTGCTGACTCAAGGGTACAGCAAGCCCTCCCCATGCCGTGTCCTTGGTTAGGATTGGGCAAGAGGGAGGGAAACAGTGGTCAGGCACCTCAAATTTGCTGGGAAATGTGCAAAACTTGAAACCTGACTGACATGAGGTTTTTGGTGTGAGTCTGGGAACTTATTGCTGGATCTCAATCAAGCATAGTTTGCCTGCAGAAAAGGAAGGAAGAACGTGAAGGTTTTCGGTGTTGGTGTTGGGTGTTGTTTTTTTTTTTCTTTTGGCAAGTATTATCTTTACGGAAAATGCCTTTAGAACATCTTACTTGCAATAAGCAAGAGCTCTTTCAGTTATCTTGCAATCAGTTTATATCACTTTTCAAATGAACGTCACTCAGCTGAAAGGTCAGCCTTGACCTTGGTTTATTCTGTGCCAGGATCGCCTGCCTAAAACCTCCGGTGGTGGTCACCCCTTCCCACCCCCTGAGGACTTGGCTGTCTATTTACAGAAACAACCCTTCTGAAATCCCAACTCCTCCGATTTTTTTTTTCAGCTGAAGACCAAATCGTAAGAACCTGATTCTGCCCCCTGAAAATCTCCATTTCCATTAACTGAGAGAGAGCAGGAGACGGCGGTCTGCTATGGCACGTATTGCCAAGCAGGGCCTGATCCTACCCCTTGCACCTAACAGGATTTTGGTATCCCAGGACTCCCGGGGAGTTGCTCACAGGGTGGGATGCTACCTGGTGTGCAGGTGGTAGAGCTGGGCCCCTGCAACAGAACTCCTTGTTATTTTATTATTATCGTGATCCAAACTTAACTGGCCTAATGTGCTTCTTGATAAGGAAAGATCTCTGAAGGCAGTGACCTGGTAACAGTGTAAGGCTCTGGAGTTCCCATCTGAATTCATGACATCTTTTTTTTATTATTATTTTTATCATTCTTTGCTTTCCTGTATGTAACGTAAACAAACATCACGTCCCTTGCATCACTGTCTGTGACACCAAACCTCTGACAATTCTTTTAGTACATCCAGAATATGCTGACAGAGGCTGGAGAATAAACATAACATTTCTAAGTATTAAAAGCGTTTGGTTCTGGTTGTTCTTGTGGGGTTTTTTTTTTGTTTTGTTTTTGTTTTGTTTTTTATCCTGGTTGCAAACTAAGCATTGACTACTGTCTTGATTTTACAGATTATTTCATGCTGAAATTATGCCTATTTGCATGGGTAGTCATTCTTTAAAACTAGCCACAGATGCAGTCCTAGGGAGCACGTAGATGTTTTTACAGGTGAACCGAAAGAGATGGGAGCAATTCCAAAAAGTCTGCATGCTGCCTTTGGCAATATACCCTGTTATTGTGAAGACTGTGCTCCGTTAAGCAAATGTAAAGTTTAATATTAGATAAGCGTTGTATGAAAAATATTTTAATTTTCCTCAGCGTTAAATTTTAAGAAACAGGAAAGAGCGTCTAGTGCTTTCTGTGCAGTGAGTTTAGCATCACTAGTTAATAAGTCACAAATTATGTCAAGAGCCTTTTACAAAATGCAAGGAAGTGTGTTATCTTTTTATGCTGTGTTCCTGGGAAACAATGAGGGTTCATATAAAGAGAAGGTATCTTCCTCTCTCATGCAGCTGATTGATGTTATTTCTTTCATCTTTCCATAGTTTTCCTCATCTTTTCTGCATGTCACAGGAAATAAGATTGTGTGTGTTCAAAATATTACATGTAAGGAGGGCTTCGCTGGGCATTTGAGATACTGTTCTTGGAGATTTTTCTAAGCAGAGAGATGTGACACTGAACATGCCTCGTTTCTGCTAGGCAAAAATTTGAACATCATGTATTTTAGTGTACGAAATACAGAATCTTCAGCCTTTGGTAGCGGGGCTTGCTTGGAGAATGTAAGTTAAGAAAGGGGAAGGAATGCATGGGGAATTCAAAACATCGTCGTGCCTAGTCACTGGTACACACGAGGCTGTGTTAACGAACTACATTTTGGCCTTTATTTGATCACATCTCTAAATATTATAATCCCGGCCATAAAATATTTTAACGCATTTTTGTTTTGCTGAATAAATGTTTCCCTAACGATTTAAGAGAGGGTTGGGTTTTTTTCCCGCCACTGTAAGCCTAAATGTGTCTGTGATTTCTTTGCCTTTCCCATACACGTATGCTATCCTACCTACAATTAAGTGAAAGTTGTTGATTTGACCTTCGAATGTTTATTTACCAGTTTTATCTCTCTTTAAAAAACAAAACTACAATTACGGTTTTTACATCGCAATTGAATTTTTTTTTTAATCCAAATTTTATACAATTTCTTGTTTTAACAATAAATCTTAAATAAGGAGTGCTTTCATCTTCTTTTGTAACATGTATCTCAATGCCCTAAATTTAATCAATTGGTTGTCAGAGGCTGTGTTCTTCTAATCTACTCTTTC
>CM050650.1:24413938-24421438 GCA_027574665.1 Rhynochetos jubatus | reverse complement strand
GGCTCGCGGAGGGCCGTGTTGCGGTCGTCGTGGGCCTTCAGCTCTCAAGTGCGTAAGGGCCACGAAGCACAAAAGACACAGGTACTGATATATTCCGGCTGCATCAAGTTCTTTCCCCCACCCAGAGGTCTGTTCCTCAGCCCTTGTGCAGCTGCCTGCTATGCATGATTAACCTCTGTTCAGCCATACACAGAAATCTTTTGTCCTAACATACACAAAGCAAATTATTTTGGAAAGCTAGAGAGAACAATTAAATATAAAACTTCAGCTGTATTAAATTTACAGGACACTTCCCCTGCTTGAAAAAATAAAAGATGATAAAAAAAAAAGCGCCTCATTTTAGCTCAATAGCAGGCTTTAGTTAGGGGAAGAAATACATCTCTGCCTTTATTTAGGCATATCCAGACACAGTCATGATCTTTTTTTTTTTTTCCCCTGGAAACTAGCCCTAGATTTTCAATGTGGGGTGGTTTTGGTTTTTTTCTTTTTTAGCCATAACACCTCCCACTCCTTGCATCTTTTCCCCTAATGTGCTTTTTGGTCAAAAGATGTTTCTTCCAAGTACAGTCATATTAAAAATGAGCAAAATAAATTTGTTAAATTTATTTGAACTAAATAATTGAGGATTTTGAATGAAGGGTAGGTTGACATTTTTATCCCAGCTCCAAGACCTCAGCAGAAGGCAACAGCGCAAGCACAGGGCCTTAGATACAGGTAGTTTTGTTCCCCAGCTGATGAAAGTAATCATGACTGAGCAACTCTGCCAACCCCCCCCCCCCCCCACCCCACCCCCCCCCCCCGGAGTAGTGGTAGCGATGCCTGGGAACTTGTCCCCTTTCCAGGGGTGTCATGTGAAGGTGGATGCCCAAGGCTGTGCCGCATCACTGTGTATCCTCTTGGTGACTAATCACGCTGATGGGGTTAGATAGATTTCCCCACATTTTAGGTGGATGCTTTGAATCCTCAGGAGGGTGCTGGCAGGGCTTGAGACCCGCTGGTTGTTTGGACTTCCCACCCCTCCCATGGCCCTGTGCACCACTGTGACAAAGGCAGGTGCCGCAGGTCCAGAGCCCATCACCCCTGGTCTTTGGTCTAACTCTGGTCAAGCCCGAATGAAGAATTGCTGCTGTCTGACCCATAGGAATAGTCCCATTTGTGAAGGGAGAAGTGTTGGCAGTTTGAGAGCCCCTTCCTTAGCTCTTGGTGCTTTTGAGAGCCAGCTGGTAGTGGACATGACTTCGGAGGGACCTCTTTCCCGAAAGAGGATCTCTCTGCTGCATTGGTAGCAGGGAAATCTTCACCAATATACATTGTAGGGCAAGACAGAGGGGTCAGTCTAAATCCAGCATCACTTGCAGTTACTGCCAGTTACTTTTGAAGGTCCAAACCAAGTGTTTCCTGCATATTGAAATGCAAGCTGCAATGCTCGGGAAGCAGTCCTGAGGTTAGCTGGAGGGGCAGGCGAGGGCAAGGCTCAGGCCAGAGCAATTAAGTCATTTCTGCCAAACAGTATAGTGGCATACTAATTGTTTTTGTATAAAGGTAGTTCTCCCATCGTGGGAGAGGCGTGAGCAGAGGTGAAAATGGCCACATGTGTGTTCTGCGGCTGCCCGTGACCCTCTCCACCTGTGGAGCATCTCCCCCCCCGCCTCTGCTGTTTCTGCCCCTTTCGCCTGCTCCGTCTCAGGGCCGGTTGCTAAGGGAGCTCATTGCTTCTGCTGACCCAGGAGCGTGAATCCCCCACTGCTCCCAGGCTTAGCACGGGGAAACGCCAAGTGGAATGGCTCCCTTCCTTCCCCCTTGCCCCACTTCTTCCCCTGCCATCGTGGTAGTGCTCCGACTTTCCCACCTAGGTGCTCTCACAGGCTGCGGTTTGATCTGGGTTTAGACACAGAGCCGTTGGGGCAAACAGATTAGTTAAGTAGCGCTTCTACGCAACGTGTACCCTGGCCTACGGCTCAGCAGTGGGGATGGATGGCTCTTTCTAGCAGCGGCTCATTTGTCCAGGTAGCTTGCAGCTCCCAGGGAAAGGCGCGGTGTGGAGGCTGGTGGGTTTGTGGTCGATTCTGTTGTGGCACTTTTATTTTACATGGTTGAATGTGCATGTATAAGGAATATGTTCCTTGAGAGAAGCAGATCTTTCTTCCCCGCAGAAAGCAACATCTGTTTTCCTGGACAATACAGCCAGGATGAGAACATAGGACTAGCAGATAGAGCCAAGTTCAGGTTTTAGTAGAAGGCTAAAACACTGAACCAGCCTGGGTTTTGGCTTTTTCGGGTTTTCTTCTGGGTTTTTTTTGGTTTTTTTTTTTCCCCAACGCTTGTAAAATGTATCTGACCGTTCTTTGCTGAATTGCAGAAGGAAATGGTTAATGTTTGCATATGTTGCTAAACAAGATAAGATGCACCTGCAGCTTGAATTCCCATCTTGGTCGTGAATGCAGTCTGTATCTTTGCAAACTAATCTGTTTAATCAAATATTAAGTTTTATTCAAATTCCAAAAGAAACAGACAGCGAATTGTTTTTCTGCGTGGTCTTCCTTTGTCATGCATCCTCTTTGCATCTCAAGAAAAATAGCCTTGTTCAGTCCCTAAACATTTGCATAGATCAAAATTGAAGCACAACAGTAGTTTGTGTGCTGTGAAGACATCTGTAAAGGTGAAGGAGTTTAGCGTGCTCTCCCTGGCGGGTGGGCTTTCAAACATTACTGAAACTTTCTGCAATTTTTTTTATATTTAAACAGAATTCCAATCCAACTGGAATGAGTTTCACAGTCCCAATATGTGAAAGCTATAATTAGTGAATTACAACATTTTTGAAATGAGGAGTTATTACATCTGACTAGAATTAAACTAATTAAACTTAAAAAAAAAAAAAAAAGAGTGATTGTACAGCAGGCTGGATAACTCGGTGCTGTTGATAAAACCTGGGCGACGAGCGAGTGCTTTCCAGCCAGACCCATCTCGAAGATGCTCTGAGGTACAGCTACTTGGAGCTTTGCTGATGAACAGCACGTGAGGTGTAACTTAAGGAGCAGCTTGGCTTTGCTAGCACAGGTTTTTCACGCGATGCAGCCTGTTCTTACCTCTTTTCCTTCAGCTCCATCCATGTGTGGGCTAGAAGAGCCTGTTGGAGCATTTGTGGGAGCTTAGCCTGAGAGGAACAGGACTGAAAGATCATCGCTGACAAACGTTTTTGCAAAAGAGGAGCGTTACCTGGGAGGCTGGAAGTGCAAATGAATGAAAAGCTGTGCAGTGCCACCTCTGTTTCTCCACCTCAAGCACACAGGAGCGTGTGGATGTTTCGGTCCCAGTCTGTCGCTCCCCGTTTCCTAGCGTGTTGCCTTGTGGCTGCTGCGTGAGGTGAGGCTGCGTTGCGCTGTGTAAACGCGCGGCGCTGAGACTCTCAGGTTGTTTGAACACCGCTTTAGGTTCAGCTGCAGTACACTGTTCCTCTGATCTTTTATGTTCCCGAGCAGATGTCTTTCATTAATTTATGGATTTATCATCTTTTCTTTCTCTCCTTTTTTTTTCCTTCCCTTTTTTTTTTTTTTTTTTTTTACACCTGGCAGCTGGCTCAAGTTTCAGCAGTTATTGTCTATTTTGCATTACCCATAGAATTGAATGTCATCTGTCTTCACAAAGCTATAGCTAGGAGAATTGAGGCAAGCCACACGAGCTGCTGGGACAGAGCTTGTTTGCGTTCCATTCGGCACCCCTCCTCCCTTTACCTCCTTAATATTTATTTGTGCTCGTTTTCTTTCCCGGCCTTGAATGGGGCTTAGCTCGTGTTCCGTACAGCTGTATGTTTACTGAATCTATTTCATCATGAGTCATTGTGCGTGTGTAAGTATCCTGGAAACAGCTAGTGCTTTCTTGGAAGAACAGTTGCTTTTCAGCCCAAGCACTTAAAAAGGAAATTAAGCAATTGGTCAGTTCAGTGTTGGTTTGGTGGTTTGGTTTTGTTTTTTTTTTTTTTCTGAAATAGCAATGGGTTATCTAATTCTTAGCTCTTAAGTCTGTCATTAACTGTTTTTTGCTAGATTATTACAGATCATATCTTTTGTCACAGTAAAGCGTTAACCTGAGGATCAAGATATACAGATTTATTGCAGATTTGATATCGCTTTAAGGCTGCCAAGTGCTTAAGAACAAGTATAATTTTAATAAAAAATGGATTTCTGGGAATTTGAGTCTCAGAACATCTTTTAATACATGTTTCTTTCAATATCAATATCCTCTGGCATTAGAGCAGAAAATATTTAAAAATCCTAAAGGCAGAAGGAATCCAAATGCTTAGACAACTGTCTAATATGCTTAAATCCAGCAAATAGAAGAGCTTTTTCTGAAAGTTTAAGTCCATCTTTGAGCTTGCGTTGAAAGAAAATAGACACCAAACCCGATACAAACATATTGCCAGCATCAGAGGAATCACAAATTAAGGAGACCGAGGTTTTGCTTTTTTCTTTTCCTTACTGGAGTTCCCCTTCGGACCCCCACTTTCTTGAGGGGATCGCATAACAAAATGGATTTCTGGCGTAGAAGTTTTGATTTGTCTAAAACTCTTATCACTAAGCAATAGGTGACAGCTTGCTACTATTATTTCACTTACGTATTTTGACAGATGGCACTGCAGAGTGTAATGCTCTTTTAGACTTCTCTATCAGTCTAATGGAGGTAACTGGAGGTTCTTTCAACTCTTCTCTTGGCACAAGAAGTATGTCAGTCATAAATTATCTTCTTTGTAATCATTAAGCATCTAAAACAAAATGCAAGTTCAGCTGAGCCGTTTTCTGTGTACTTCCACACAATAAGAGGTTTTTAAACTAATATTGTCAATGTCTTTTTTTTTTTTTTTTTTTTTTTTTAATGCTACATTTTTCCAATCTAAAAATGAACATCGTAACTGAAATAAAAGGAGAGGGTTTCGGCAGATTTCACAAATTAGAGAAGAACAATTTGAGCTGAAAAAGCCTAGCTAATCATCAGTAGCCTGCTGATAAAAATTAGTCTGGGCTTCCCGTCTCGATGCCCGGAATGAGCTGTTCTGTGCTGATGGGCGCCTGGCCGTAAGGTGGAGGAGGCACCTTGGCTGCAGAGCATCTGTCAACTTGGTTGACCTTCCCCCACCATAAGGTGTGAACCGGGTGGAATTTTCAACAGTTGTGTTGAGGAGAAACAGTCCTTAGAGGAGCTTCTGGGAAGAACCCTTAATTGACCTTGTGGGGGCCACATTGATTTTCTCCACGTGCATCTTCATTTCTGATAAATTATAAAGCCATTAATTTGCTGAGGAAATGGCAGGGCCAGCCTGCGGCACAGATGTGACCAGAGCCGTCCTAGCACGCAGCACACAAAAGGGAGCCAAGAAGCTGGGAGAAAAATCAGCAAGCCGAGATTGTTACGGTTTAGCTTCACATTCCCTTGGGAACTCTTTTAGTTGCTTCTGTTTACAGATCTAAAAGGTAATGATGTTTCCAGGATAAATAGGCTGCCTTATAGGGTAAGTGGCCATTTATTGATCTGCTAGCCCACATCTATCGATTGGTTAGCCCCAAATACAGCTTCGTTCTCCGAGGAGTTAACTGTGTAAATCAGGAGGCGACAAGTTTGCGGCGGGGGGATTGAGCGGCAGAGGGGCTCTGCCTGGTACAAATTTCGCTTTGATTTGCAAGGCAGCCACTGGAGCAGAGCAACAGCGGGATTAGAGGGGGTTACTCAAGATGTTAAAATTTATCGCCGCGAACGGAACAGGTGAAATGTGCCGCCCGTATAAAACATTGCTCAAAATGATGAAGCGCCTCCGATTGCCTCGCACGCGTTAGCTTTGTTTCGTGCAAGCGGTACAACACCGGGAGAGAAGGAAACTTTAGCTGGGATCGCGAAGGAGAGGGAGAAAAAGCTTCCGATAAGTTTTCCGCGGCACATGCTTCGTGCATTTGTTTCCTTAGCAACAAGTGAACATACATATGGTACACAAGCCGTAAAGTTGCAAGATTCCCGAGACCCAGCACCAAAACTGATAGGGAATAACAGGGTTTAAGTTACATGGCCTCGGTTAGCTGTTTTACAGCAAGTGACAGTGCAGCAATTTAAATGTTAATATTTTTTCTCCTGTAGTCTGGGGAACGGTAGAGCATTGAAGGGGGCACTTTGCTAGCCCTGTACGTTCAGAACGAGCTTTCTCAAGAACAGCATTTTCCTTTACTAACTCAATCCTACATGCAGGAAGGCTTGTCACCGAATCACTTGAAAAAGGCCAAGCTCATGTTCTTTTACACCCGGTACCCAAGTTCCAATATGCTGAAAACCTACTTCTCAGACGTAAAGGTAAGAAAATCTCTTCCCCCCCCCCACCCCCGCCCCGCTTACTGCATGCTGTGTTTGCTCGTGAAAAGGTATCGTGTTATTGTAGTAGAGATTGATAATATTTCTGTGTACACAAAGGTTACAGCTGACTTTTTTCACTTGTTCTTCCTCTTGAGGCGTACCCTGCTTGTGCCTGGGTGAGGAAAGGGGAGGTTGGGGGAATATAAATCAAAAATAAAAATCACTAACATTTCAGGGCAAAGTAAGAGTAATTATTACAGTAAATCAAACAGTTTTCATTATAAGTATCCTGTTAAAAAAGGAGATTTCTGTGGTGGAAGAAATGTACTTCCAAGAACATTTTGGAGCATTTCTCAAGTGCTCCCTTATTGTTTCATTTCGGTTGGTTTCCTCATATTTGTGCTTACATAAGCAGAGTGTAGAATCCCTTTCTTTCTGTCAAAAAGAAACAGTACATTGAAATTCTCCATGCAGAAGCTGCTTAAAAACAAAAGTGATGATTGTCTCTTATTTACAACTTAATTTGTTGTTGATGCAGAGTACACTGAGCATAAGGAGGATGAATAAAGTGACAGATTCAGGCCACATTATTCAAATGAGGATATGAAAGCTGTCGACATACAGCTGCATCCTCCCTCATTCTACAGAATATTAGGACCTCCTGATTTTTTTTCTAAAAGTAATTGTTCCTTCACATCAACTTGATTTTGTGTTAATCATCTAAGTTTTTTTTTTAAAAAAACATAGATTGGGTTTTAATGATTATAATGGCATACATGGTGTCATTATCCTAAGTAACTTTATAAACATTACATTAGCTTAAATTAGTTTGTTACATTCCCCCCCTCCCGAACAAATTACAGAAATCCTTCTTTTAATCACTTTCGGGTTGCGGGTTTTTTCGGTCTTAGCGGAAGATTATCCCACAGGTTTGTGAACTTGGCCCAGTTTCTGCTGATCAGTTCTCTTTGGTCAAGTTTCTTGGCAGTTTTTCCCTTTATTTTTTTCACTTAACATTGCATGCGCTTGCACATCTCAGTACGCTCCTGCCCCTCGCAGCCGTGCCCTTGGAGGTTCCTTTTATTCAGTGCCATGCGCGGGGCGGATGGTGACAACATTTATGAAAGGGAGGGGGGGAAGCAGTGCAGGCACTTCCTAGGCTGAATGGCC
>CM050650.1:24393938-24408938 GCA_027574665.1 Rhynochetos jubatus | reverse complement strand
TCAGCAGAAGGAGGGTGGTTTCCTGCCCAGAATCCTTCCAAGGGGTTTTAGGAGTGCTCGTTTTCACAGCACTTAAGTTCAGATGGTGCAAAACAGTCTCTAAGCAAAGACTTCCTCATCTCCTCCCCCCCATTTTTCTGGGCACACAGTTTTCTGGGAGAATGGTTGCATGCAAGGGGCATATGAAGAAAGAGGGGAGAAGAACGTGTTCCTTGCGGGGCTTGCCATTCATTGCCGCCAGTGACAACATCCAGACTCTGTGTTTGGGGTGACGTGGACCCCCCTCCGGCCCTTCTGGGGGCTCTGGACCTAGTAGGTACTCAGGCACGCACAAGACAGGAGACTCCCACCCCTGGGAGGTAGGTTTGCCTGTATGCCAAGGCCAAATAGCTAAACACAGTGCAAGAAAAGGAAATGCATGAGGAGATAAGCGTGACAAACTTGTTTTCTGTCAAAATGTGCTTAAATTCCCACCAGCATTTTTTCTTTTCAGCGCAACTTTTTTCCGTTTGCAGAACGCAGGTTGAAATGCTCTTTGCTCTCAAAGGTTCTTGTATCCTTGATGATTTGGGGCACTTCATCCTTTTCAAAACATTAGTTTTGGTGTTAACGTAAATGGATTACTTCAGTGAAGAATTGTGGGGAACATATTGGCGTTTCCAGGTAGAAAAGGAAATGTACCTCTCGTACGTTTAGCGCTGCTGGTGATCGCAGTCCCCTCTTCTCGGCCAAGGGGTGTAGCAGGGGAAGAACCCCCTTGGAGATTTTCCCCCCGTCGTGGAGGGAAAGGGATGTTATAAATGGCTATGATTTGCAGATTCTTTCGCACAGTCTTTCTTGTGTTATGTAGTATAATGAGAATTTCCTAGAGGTTTAAATCTTGGGTTTGTGCTGAAGATCCAGCAGTTAGGAGGTCATTAAGTGTACTCTGCAATTTCTAGTGAGCCGATGTAACTTTTCCCGATAAATGCCCGGCCCCTCCCCCATAAGCTGCAAAGCAAAAATGACAAGTACTGTAATGTTGAAATTGGATCCAAAGGGATTTAGCAAACTGAGCATTTGCCATATTTAGCGTCATCAAAGTTCCTTCATCTCATACTTCAGTGATGCTTTGCTGATCTTCTGATTAGTCTGATAGGCTGTTTCTCTTAAATGACCTACGCTACTATTCCTAAACCCTCCCCCTTTGTCTCTTCTTGAGTGAAATTTGTGCATATACTTTAATACTTCTAAACTGACTATTAGGCAAAAATGATAGAGCTAAAATGTGCGTTTGGTCCGTATCAGGCTGTGCCATCGATTTGCTCCAGAATCTGCGATACTGTGCTCCTTTCCCCGTGCATTGGAACTGACAGCTTGTAGCAAAGTCAAATAAGATGTTTAACAAACCACATGTCCTATCGTTTTTAGCTTTGCCATTGTACCCTTGTGGCTGCGAGCCAGGGCCAGATACAACGCCTCCTCCAGTGCCAGGCAACTTCGCCTGTGTTTTGTGTCCACACGTGTGTGCGTGTAGCCGGTTCCACATTTCTCTCTCTCGCAGTAGGGCTAGCTGGAGAAACCTGTGCTGAGCTGCACAGAGCAATTTGAAACTGAGTTTTGAAAGGGAATAAAAAAACCACTTTTTTTTCTTTATTTATTTTTTTGTGGAAGGTGAAGATGTTTCTCTGCTCCAGGGCTGTTTTTCCAGGGAGGGAGAAGGTGGGTTTGTCCTGGTGAACGAAAGCCACAAATGTCATTGTCCCAGCCCAAATGCTGAAGTTGGTCAGAAAGAGAGGACAGCTTGCTGTGCCACTTGATATCTCTCTCATCTGTGGTGTTGCCATAGGCTTTTTGAATGCCAGCTGCAATAATTAAAGCCAGGTATTGTTGCTGTGCATCAAAAGAAAAAAATAAAAACCCCGAAGCCTTTCGGAACTCTTTTCCAAAATCCATCCTAACACAGATCATCAGAGCTCACATTTGTGACTGTGGCAGGATGATTTCCAGCAAGGGGGACAATGTGCTGTACCTTAAAATAAAAATATGGTTAAAAACCATAAAAAAGATTTTTTTTTCCCCGATTTATTTATTTACAACAAGCAGAAGAAATTAGCCTGAGGACAGTACCTGGATTTTAGCCTTGCCCTGGCTCCTGCTCCTCCTCCATCGTCCTTGTTTCCTGGCATTTTTTTGTAGTTACTATCGTTCTCCATGTATTAACGTCTCTCTGCACGAAGCCTGTTCCTTTTCCTTGCGGGCATTTAACGACTCAGTCTTAGTTCTGAAGTCTCAGGGTCTCTCTGTGCTAGCGATTTCGCTCTATGCCCTCCTGCCTACTCCTTACACTCGCCGCGCTCCTCAGCGGAGCGAGCAAATGAGCACCAAAGCGAGCCCCCGCGCGCGCCATCTTTCTGAGCTCAGCCTGCCTGCTGCTTCACGGGAACTCGCCCGATTTTGCAGACGTAGTTATTGAGATTGATCACAATAGTGAAACGCCTGCCAAGCTGCGTTATTTGCACAAATACACTGTATGCAGTTTTGGTACAGCGGGGCTTGATGCGATGATTGCCTCTTTTCATAGCACCAGTTACGGCACGTGCCATCGTTTCGAAGGGGAGAAAACCATTTTTAAGAAGTTTGCTCTCGTTTTGGCAGGGGAAAACCGTTCTAGTGGGAAAAGCCTAATTAAGAACAGTTGTACTCAAGTCTTAGCAGAATGTTTAACTGAAGGCATTCTGAGTTAGTAACATAAAAATCAATGGGATTAGGTAAAACGATTCAAATTACACCACCTATAAAATCCAAGTAACAACCCAGTCATGCGAACGGCCTACGAACCCTTGAGAGGAACGCGGGCTGCCAAAATTTTCAGAAGCGATGATGGCCAATTCCATTTTGGGATGCTCAACTGGAGATCTGTTAATGAGAGCCACTTTGTCAGGAGGTCCTTGACGGTCCGTTCCCTGAAAATGAAGTGTGCCCAGCACTGCATCCAAAAATTTAGACAACCTAAATTATCGAAAATTCAGGCCACTTGTGCTTATTTTAGGAACCTGTATTCTCCCCCGGTTTATCTGCTGGATTCATCTTGAACTGAATTGGCGTGCAACAAAAGGAGAATTAAAGCCTTTGTACCTGATTCTTATTTAAACTAAGGCCACTCACAAGTGGTTTTGCGATACACAGGCACTGTAAAGTACAATTCATAACCAGCCTAATACTCCTTTATACAATTGGAGCAGTGCGAAGTGCCCTCAAGAGAAGTGAAAATCAAGTCCGGCACTTGCTAATTTCCACCTCAGTGGTTGCTCTTCCCCTACAAACGGCCCTGCCCTGGCAGCCCCCGCACTCCTGGTGGTACCAGCAGTGGGCACAGCCTAACGGGACGCTTGTTTCCTTCAGTATTAAACTCCTCGCATTTTTTCCCTCCGCTGTACACTTACAGGGCTTTATTGTTGTAGGGTTTCATCGTCGCTCTCAGCATTCTTAAAGACAAAGTCGGAAGGCCGCTTCCTTCCTTCCTTCCAAAGGCAGAAGGAGGGTAAAGCTGCTGTGGCAATTTGGGAACAGCAGATCTAACTGTCCTGATTCCTCTGAAGAAAAACAGAAACATAGGTGTCTAAGGCGGAACACCTTTTCTCTTAAAAATCTTGTTTTCAGGAAATGTAATTGATGCCCTCAGCCCTTTCTCCTTCTGCTTTTGGGTTGGTTTTTTTTAATTGTGAAGAGGCTTTCTTGTGAAACAGCAGACCTTTCCTTGAAACTGCACGGGAAATGAACCCGGTTTTTAATCAAGTAACAAAATCCGTGGCTTGCAGTAGAAGATCCGTGCATTGCACGTATCAATTAATGCTTATTAATCAGTTTTTGCAGTTTTGCAGGTCGTAGTGGGAAGCTATTAGGGAGGGGATCGCGAGAGGAATACTGTTGCAGGAGTACACTCGTTTTTGCTGTTTGTGTCCTTTGGATTCAAGGTGTTTGTATAATGAAGTTGGCACGTTGATATATGATCTATTTTTTAATGTCATTACAATTTTAGTTCCCTCTGCCTTTTTGTCATTGGGTTACATTTAAGCACAGCAAGATCAACTTTAAACTTCCTTACTCAACAGCTTTATTAGTTATAACGTACCGTGACCTTTCTCAACATTCTTAAAGAAAAAGATACAGTGTAATGTCACTTTACTTTGCTTATTGTTCTTTGTTGTGGTGAACAAAGCATTTTCTACAGTGGCTATAGCACATAATTATACAGCTTTCAATAGCGGTGTCTTGGCACATATCAAAGTTCAGAAGAGCCTTTAGAAAAAAAAAGATGTTTTGTGGCAGCCTAGGGAGGGTCTCATCTTTCCTTCAGAAAATAGTTCAAGGCTCTTCTGTCAAGCTTCCCTACTTAGAGCTTTTTCTCCTCCTGCTTCATAAAGTTTAAAGGGGATTCAGTGGAGTTCTATGATCTATTTCCTTTGAAAGATTGTTCCTTTGCACAGAGAAGTCCTTTGACTTCAAGAGTTCACAGATTCATGTCTTTAGGTATCATATGTCTGACCTTATCAGTTACTCTATTTAATGTAGGAGAAAAAGTCTCAACTCTTTGTGTTTGTCTGTTTTGCCTCTGTGAAATGATTTGGTGAAAAGACCATCCTTTTTAACACACCACTGAGAGGCCGTTTCTGACTGTAACCTACCCTGTGGCTCTTCTAAAAAAAAAAAATAAAAAAAATTGTCCTTGTGTTTTGTGTATGGATGATTTCACAGTGAGAATAGAATTATACAAGGACAGGCACACATAAAAAAATCTTTTGCTCTTTTTTCCTAAATGATCTATTGGCTATTTTGGTGGCTGCTACTCTGGTTCCCCAACAGGCACAACCATTTAACAAACACAGAGATAGCGGCTGGAGTGCTGGGCCAGCAGTAGGTTTTCCCTTGCTTCGACCTACCCCAAAGGCCTTCATAATTAATTGTCCTTCAGAGATGAGGAAAGTTCAGAGACAGTGTGTGTAGCGATGTCTATTGTCTGACATTCAGTTCTCCTTCCCTCAGCTCTTTTTCTTCATTCCACAAAGGGTTATCAATAGGAGCAGGGAGCAAGCTCTCTTCTAACAGCTGCTGGTGGTGGCTGTAGCTTTCTGTGGAAGGTATCATTGTGTTCAGCCATCTATGGATTAAATGGCTGGAAAAGTTCTAACAACCCTTTCAAACGGGCGTGTTTATTTCATCTAGATTACACAGACCTATTTAGCTAATTAAAAACTTTCTCAGAACCCCTTCTCTCCTATTCAGGGGAAGAAAAAAAATTAAAACGCTGCTGTAATTATGAAGAATAGCTGCAGTGAAACTTTGGTAAATAAATGAAAAATCTGATCTGTCGGCTTTGATCGAAACGCACCCAAATAAGCACAGGCTTATTTGTTACGTGGTTTGGGGTTTATTTGCTTAGAGGGAAGAGAGGTGCACAGTATTAAAAATCATAAAGGAGAACATTGGTATAAGCTGTAACAGAAACAAACACTCGCCCAATTTATAAAACTGCCACGGTTCACACTGTCTCTGCTCCTAACATCAAAGTGCAAAGAACTGGGAGTTTGCTAAACAGATTATTAATATATTGTTGCGCCTTCTGCGATTAATTTAGAATCCTCTGTGGCGTAATTATTAAACTTCATATACAACAGAACAAAATTACGTACATGTTTCCTTGTTTTCCCTGATGATACACTAAACAAAGATGCGGTGCGGTTGGTAGATAGGCAAGAAGTATAGTCAAATTAGGGCTGTTTATTAACAATCGTTATGTTACTACTCCAATTAATTGGGCGAAGCCAAAAAGGACAAATACAATCATTCTTCCACTGAATAGTTTAACTGTCAAATTAGGGAGGTTTTGATAATTTTTTTCATCTTCAAAAAAAAAAAAAAAAAAAAGAAAAAGAACTCCACTCTGGACCTTCACCTGCATTCTTCATTAATACATCAATTGGCAATGAAAAGGAATAATCATCTAAAACATTTTCTGGGCTCCATCTCACTTCCTTACTGTTGAGAAGGACCGCACAACAATCAAGATCAATTATTGTACTGATTAAGTTATTATGCCTGGCATTTTGAAACAGGTTTTCTGTATTTAAGAAGAAATTGCATACAAAGTAGACGCAGCTAATACAGTAATGCAAAAAAAGATCATAAAAAATTAAAGTTATTCTTATGAATCTTTCATTAGAAGCAATGAAAAGGGACACTGGTGAAGCCAAGTGCTTTGTTCTTCTGAGCTCCTCGTGTAGGGCCAGATCCTGCAAACAATTACGTACTTGAGCATTCCTTCTGCGAGAGTCCTGTTGGCGCCTAAAGCGTATCTCCTGCTCTTTCACAGTTTGCCCACTTAGGCCTGTGGATTACTACCAGTGTCGTTCTACTTTATCAAACAGATGTTCCCTTTAAAAATTGACAAAAGTCCTGTAAAAAAATACACCACAAAATCACACAGCTGTACGGAGGCGAACACTTGCTTTTATGCAGGAAGAGCTGTTGCGAAATGATTTAAGGCTACTCAGAGCTTTTCAGATTACTCCCCACCGCAAATAACATGTTAAGTACTAAATTGCCCTAAGCGGTGTTTTATTACTGATCAATAAAATAGTAATCTTGTCTTTTAGCGTGGAAAAATATTTTAGTGGGATTTTTCCTGGTTTAGTTCATAGATAGCAGTAAACCAGAAAGCACAACTCCTCCCCCCCACCCCAACCAAAATAAAAAAGCAAAGCCCATCCTTGTTTGTTTCTAATTTTGCTTTGGGGGAATCCTAGGATTGTTCCAGCTGAATGGTGCGGAGTTTCTGTGCATGTAGTGGCAGTGTGCTGTGTTTTGTTTTGGGTTTTTTTGTGTTTGTTTTGGTTTTTTTTCTCTTTTACAATTATTTACCGGTACTTATCCTTACTGCCCCATCTTCTTCTCAAACCAAACAACCCCCTTCCAAAAAAACCAAAAAAACCCAAAAGAAATCAACAAAACCAAAACCAGAACTTGGCAAACTCTTTCGACTCCTACTGCCATTTCATTTTGCATTCAACAAGGGGTAGTGGGAATTGAAACGTCAACTGGAGATGGAGAAAAGCACCAATTTATAGTGTGTTAGCCTTGCACAATTCAAGATTTCTTTTGCTAGCTGCACACATTATAGCCAACATCTCGCCACTCTCTTGTGGCAGTTGTGAGGAATGGCTATTCCTTCCCGTGTGTGTACTACAGGCCTCTAAAGACTCTTATTTATTCTCTCCCATGTCACCTTGTGTACAGTCTGGTCTGTGACACTGATGGTGATTATGTCATTATTTTGCTCTGGGGGCTTTGGCACATCTGCAGAGCTGATGCACATCTTCTTTGTTACGCTGGCATACGTCCCATATCGCAAATGCTTCATTAGCCTTACTGCCTGCCTCCTTGCCAGACAAGAATACCCAAATCCAAGCTTCTTTTTGCTCTGGTCTTTTGTGTCTGTGATGAGCCTTTATTCATCTTCCTAGTTCTTCCCTGTTTGCTGTTTTTCTATGTAAAACTGATTTCCAGATGTCTGTCGTTCTCCAAAAATCCATCGTAGACGAGGAGTGAGAAGCAAGGTGAATTTTAACCCGTGTTGTCCTTCACTCACATAAAGTCTTATTCCTCACAAGCTGAAATGCTTTTTCATTCATCCTGCATGTAGGAAGACTTTGTTAGGCTTGACGGTTCAATTTTAAAACTGGGTGTTTGCAGGAAAAAAAAGGGGAAGAAAAAAAAAGGAAAGATAAACCAGTGCCTTCTGTTACCATTTAATAAATCCTAGTTGTGGTAACGGGCAGCATGCAAGTTGCACATTTCTTCCAGACTTTCTTAATTTCTTCGAGGCGACACAGCTAAATTTCTCACTCAGAACTTCTGGAGCAGCAGCACTGTCCAGTGAAGGAGGAGGGTGTTCACAAGACCGAATCAGCTGAAATTTCTTATAACCTGTTTTAAGGTGTCACATTAAAAGGCCACAGAACGTTTTGTACTGCGAAAATGGAGGAAAATGTATGATCTTCGAAACTTTTTCTAAGCTGTTCTGTATAAATGTACCAGAGAGATGCGAAATAGTGGGTTAGCTTACTAGCTTTCTAAGATTTTTCCCTCCGCATCCCAACCCACCCCAGGCTTTTTCCCCATGACACTGAACTAAATTCTGGGCTGGATTCTCAGTTTCTGGTGTAAAAATCAGCCCCAGCAATCACTGGAGCTAATTAATCTGTGCCAGCTGCAGAGCTGTCCTGTGTTGTGTTACTATAGAATCAAGTGTGTGAAGATATGTGAAATGTTAATTGGAAAAAAAGTTTCATTTGTTTATTTTAAAACCAAAAATTAAATGCAGACCTGGATTTGGAGTCACAGAGCCATCGTGTTTATGGATGCGGGGCGGAGGGGGGCGTTGGTTTTCTTTTGGTAAGGCGCGCTTGCCAGAAGAGGAGGTCCCGGCTGATACCGTCTCGCGGTGCGGGGTCAGGGCTGTGTGACTGACTTTAACAGAAGTCTTACAGATAGGATTGCCCGTCCTATAGGATTTTGAATAGGTCACCTTCACGCAGAACACTGTTTGCTTGGTATCTTCAACGTGTTTTAAAATAGATGAGAGTCAGGGTCTCAGAATGTGAATTAGCAAACTGCCATAGCCTTTGGAAACTGTGGGAGAGGTATAACAGCGTCGTGACCCGGATGGTTTCTGGCCCAGCTTGCTGGGGTACTCCCCTTTCCTCGAAGCAGGTAGCCCTGGGCTGAGAGAGCAGAGGCAGCGCAGATTTGCTTGCGGGGGGCCTTCCCAACACTGGCGTGGAGAGCGATGGGGATGCTGTTTTCAAAGAAACTTAAATCTGTAAAGGTGAAATACTGAGGCTGTGAGGAAGCACAGCAGAATATTACAGGGGTCCATGAGGACGGTGTGTCCTTCACCTGCACGAGAGAGAGAGAACGTGGGAGGTGACGTAGCCAAGGTTTAGTATCCTGTTGGAGTGACAATAATAACGTGAGAAATGAAGTTAAGAAATACTGTTTGGTCCTAGAGGGAGGGAGTCTTACGGATGCCGGATCACTCCCTGTGGTTGCTCAGAGCCCATCACCTGCAGCACTGGAGTACTGCCGGATTTCAGAGTGCAGGGAAGAGCCTGCCGTCTTCCTGACGCGCAGCTGTGGGTGGGCAACAGGGAGAGCGACAGCCAGAAGGGCCGGCCGAAGTTAATCAGTGTATTGGAGGTTATTTCTCCCTGTAGATCTGGAAGGGGCAAGGTTCATCTTTCTTATCTGCAGAGGGGGAAGGTACGCAGCTGGGCTCTGCCTCGTTTTGTGTGTGCCACCGGTGGGACTGGGGAATGGCCCTCTGCGGGGGGGCGGTCTCAAGGCTCTGGTAGAAATGTGCTGCCAGAAGAAGCCGTGTCCAGGTGGTGGTCCAGAGCGCTCAAGATGTGGCCTTGAACTTGTTTCTGTAGTTAATGGAGAGGCTTTGTAAAGAGCAGCAGACCAGGGTGGCATGATCTCTGTTGCTAAGCAGAAAGGCTGCTGCATTGATCGGGACTTCGGGGAGAACGGTGGCAGAGACACATAAATGCATTTAAAGCAGTAGTCTACAACTTCAGAAAGTTTTTAGAGGAGAGAGGGGAAATCAACGTTGCAAATAAAAGGCCTTTAACTGCCGAGTATCAGTGTGCAGGGGGAAGCCAAAGTGGCTTATCTCATGCAATTGCAGAGAGGGCTGGCTCCATCAGACGAGGCCCAGCCTCGAGGTTATCTAATCCAGCGCTGTCTGGAGTCGCACCATTTCCTTCCGCAAGGGATAAAGAGGAGTCAAACGAGAGGGAGCTCTGTCCATTAGGACGCAAGACTTTGCCTTCTGTCCTCACAGGCTTACAAGGCTCACTGGTCCCCAGCAGGTCCTGTACTGAAGCTTGTAATGGGGTGTTTGTAGCCCAGTTTGGCCAGCCACATGGCTGTGTGGAATAGATGGAGCAGTTTATCCCATCAAGATAGCCTCTGGTTGCCCAGAAAAGCATGGATATATTGGGAGGAGGTTCGTCAGAGTTAAATGAGGGGAGCCTGGGCTGGTGGAGCTGGCTTCTTTCACACCTCTCACCTGTAACCATGCCAAATTTCCTTCCCTTGCCCCTACCTTTGGCCATGGGAAGGAGGAAAGGAGGTACCCTGCTGCCAGAGCGCATGCTTACCACCTTCATGCCACCCCCAAAAGGACCTCCGGTGACTGCTTGTTTCCCTGACAGAAACATCACCTGCTTCCCATCACTCTCCCCTACCTCCCACCTTACTCTCCCTACTCCAACACACGCAAACTGGGGAGGGAGAGGGCACAGTTGGAGCTTTTCAGGGCTAGAAAGTGACTGCAATGCAGAGGTGGGACGAGTGAGCAAGAGCAAGCAACACTAATTACAGATGTTCACTAGCTGCTACAACATATTTGTATGTATAAGGCGTACTCTAGACATGTAAGCCCTTAATTGTCACTTCTACTACATGTGCTAATGGTTCCTCTGCAGGGCTAAATTCTGCTGAGCATAAAAAAATCCCCACATGCTACACGGTTTATGAACCACGTTTCCTCTATATCCATGGCCTAACCAGCAGTTTCTGCCTGCCCAGCTCTTTTACACCTCAAGAGCAGAGGACTTACTGCTGGTGAGAGACACACCTGCTCCCCACAGTCCAGGCTGTGCCTCCTGGTCCTTCTGAGTAAGACATCACTTTCCCATCTGGCTGGTTAAGGAGAGCATGCAATAACCTCGCTGCTGTTCCTGCAGCACAGCCAGAATTGGGTGGTCATCCCTGTACTCACTTTTCTGGACAGGTTTTCTGTGGGCGCCTGTACACGGTACCTGCCAGAATCTGGCAGCAGGGTACGTAATATGCCGGTTGGCATTGCATGCAGCCTCTTGTAGCAGATTGCGTTTCGCCACGATGGGACTGAGTTAAAGTTAGACTGTTCTTGTGTGCGTGAGGTTTAGTTCTTCTTCAGGTTTTGAATAAGACAGCTTCTGGGGTGTGACAGTAACACCTCCTGTGATTCTTTCTTACATTTCCCAACACGTACTAAACCCCCAACTACCATAAGCCGTAGGAGCCTTAGTGATTTTTCCATTCTGCGGCAGTGCTATTGGCAATGCACTAAGTTAAGGGCAATCAGAGTTTCCATTAGAAGCCTCTACATCTCATGCAGTTGTAATTCATTGGTAAGGCAGAAAAGGAAATTTGATAATCATCTCCCCAGTGAAACGCTATCGATGATTTTTGAGGATGGGGAAAGGGGAGACCTGAATTTCAAGGTGCAAAAAGTCTAAATAAATTGAAAAAGGGAAGTATTTTTATTTTGTTTTAGCCCACTCCACTCTCAAGTCTTGCCAAGTTTTGTGCTTAAAACTAGCCGTTGAGGCCGCTGTGTTTGCATGAGAGAGTAGCTGTGTTTCCGTGATGGATCGGCTCGTCCTCTGAACCACAGGCACAGCAGTCCCGGGGCAGAGATCCTCGGGGCACTGATGTGTGCGGGATGCCTCTTGCGTACCGCGACATGGGAAGATGGGTCCAAACAGGGAGGACTGCAGGAGTCAGAACGGGGGGTTTCAGCCTGAGTGAGCGGCGGAAGCGCTGTTGTGTGCGTCCAGCCAGGGCACGCAGCACCAACGGCGCTTGGCACTCCAGCCCCGCAGGGAGCCTGCAGTGTACTTCCCAATCTTTATTTGTGGAAAAGCTTAATTGAAATGCAAGTGATTAAATCTAATGTATCACGCAGTATCCATTTTCACTGCACTACCACTTTCACTTCCCCGATATTATCAGGCATCTCAGCAGCCCCACTGTCAGGTTTTTCTCCTTGTAAGAGCCATGCCCACTCTCTCTCCTCTTTGTGAGCTTGGCGGAGGAGGTAACAGTAAGCCCGCAGTAGATTACTAGTGCCCCAAACTCTCCTCAAGGGATAAGGGATCTCGGCTTCATTTCAAACAAACACTTTTGAAATACAGTCTTAAATCATTTGGAGGGCATGTGTTTTCCAGCTTTGTACAGAGAGTAAAAAAGCTACGGTGTAATAGTAAATGCCATAAGAAAACTCTGTTGTTTTCCTAATCTTTCTCTTTTGAGCCAGACTCCAACTAATGCTTTCCCCTTCCCAAACGCCAGGCTCAGCCCTGTGTTGCTAGTGCTGTCCCAAAAGAGTGGGTGTCTCTTTGTGTGCCACAGTGGGAGAGCAGACCATCCTGAATGGCCACCCAATTTCTTGTCCATCTTTTTTCTCTTTCCAAAAAATCTTGTTTCTTAACGGATTTGTACAGCAGGAGCCATGAGAGGGAACTTGAAGGCAGTAAATCCAGGCTGTGGTGGCACCAGAGAGCCACTGCCGTAGCCAGGGGGATTGGGACACATGTAGTAGTGGGCAAATTGACGCCCTGCTTTCTAGAAAGGTGGTGGCTGGGAGAAAAGTCTGTTTACTGGAGTGTCCAATGGTTGAGGTATTTTTCATTTGTGTTTTTAAAATAAAAGCATCCTTTCCAACTATTTCCCTCTCCTCATAAGTGATAATGGAAGAGGCATTAGCCTTTCCATCGCCTGAGCCAACCTGGTTTTTTCTAAGAGGTGTCCAGGATGTTCAGCCAATTGAGTGATCTAATTAGCTGAAAATTGTTAATTTCCTTTACCTTATAAAGCACCTAACACAGAAACTGTTAAATAATGTTAAGTGTCAGACTTAAACTGAGAACATTGGGCCATATGCTGCTGTGGCTTTCGCGCCAAAAAGTGTAGCAACTTTCTCCAAAACCTGCCTCCAATTTCTGTGTAGAAGCCAAAGCCTCCTGCTTGATATGCTGCCACACCAGCTCGCAGCGCTGAGATGGTCCCACGCAGCAGCTCACTGCGCTCGGGGAAAAGTGGATGTGCGTGAGGGGTGGTGATGTTCTGGGTAATCACGGCTGGAGCCAGGACACCAGCAAGGGATGGCAGACGCTGCCCTTGCGAGCGCAGGAAAACCAAGGGCAGGGCAGTGCCGCCCAGGGCAACGCCGCTCAGGGCAGCGTTATCCTGTAAAAGGGCGGCAGATCCATGCTGGCAGCGGAAAATTGCTCCAGTCCCTACTCTGTGGTGGGCTCAGTGGATAGGTGGGTTGCCTTATAGCTCTTCCTTAAAGCCGGGAGGTCCCTGGCTCAGTGAGATGCATGTGAGGAAGGGGATGGTCGCAGTGTCACCAGCCTCCCCACAAGCCCCCTGAGAAGTGGCCTCAGAGGCAGTATGATGCCTCACTGCATTACTGCTGCCTTGACCCCAGCACTGCTGGGATGCAGTGGCTTGCGAGGAGGGAAGGACTGGGAAGGGCTTAACCACTGTCGGTTTCCTACACAAGGGGCTGCGGATATGGGAATAGTCATTTAGGTGCCAGCTTGCCCCAAAAGCCCACAGGTTTGAACCTTCCTCATGTAAGGAAGGACTCTGAGGACTACACGTGGATGATGTATGCGGAGTTTCTCAAGCGTCTCCTTTAAGAAGGTTGCATCGTACCCCCAAAGCTCGCCTTACTCTGGCTTTGGGCACGGGGGTGTCTGTGCACATCTGCTCTGAGCTTTTTATGAGGTTTGCTCAGCAGAAATATGTCCCCTGCATCTCTGCTGCTGTTGCTTGCTGTACCTGTGCTGGTGCAGAGTGCTGTGCATACACGTTAAAGCGACTGACCTGGAGCCGCCAACGGGGAGACCGCTCCCCAGTAGTGGACTCACTCATCCTGGAGAGGTTCTCCATCACTTTAATAGATGCCGTTTACACCTCATCCTTGCGTTAAGAGGCTCCCTGCGCAGTCCCTCTCCGTAGCCACTGTCTAGATCATCCAACTAGGAGAGTGATCTGGCCTTCCCCCCTTCACCCCCTCCAACCTGTTTACCTCCCATTACCACGACCTTGCGCTCTGCAACGTGAGCAGCCTTCACCAGCTGAAGACCTCTGATCCTAAGTCCACTAGAGATTTTGGCTTTCCTATTTGGCAAGGCGACTTGTTGCCCACCAGGTCAACACGAATAAAGATTTTTTTAAATCCATAAAGTCCTGCAATTGCAAAAAAAAAAAAAAAAAAAAAAAAAGCTGCCTCCAGATAATTTAACCTCTCCTGGCAGCCTGGCATCTTGAGCTGTCTGTGCTGCACTTGTTTATTTCTGCTCATAATTAGGATCAAAAAAAATCCAAACACACACTCACCAAGAATTCTACTTTATATAAAATTTGAAAGTAAAATCAATCCTGGCCCAATCTTATCATTTTTAAAGTATGTTTATCCAGCTTTGTAGTAGGAACAAGCAGACTGTTTGAAGGCCACATAGTTTTCAAACCTTGGTTGCAACACGTTACCCCATTTTGAAACCGTCTTTATCTAGCCGAGAAAACTAAAATCTGTTTGACAAAGTAGCACTCCAGCCAGTTTATCTTGCAATATGGCTTTAGCTCACAGAGCCTATTGATTTCCTTAAATTAATGTTTACAGAATGCTACTGAATTTCACTCAACGGGACATTGTTCTTTTGAAGCTTTGTAAAATATGATACAGAGTGTTATTGCCGTTTGTTCCTTTGCTAAGACTGATGAAACGTTTATTTTTTTAAAGTGCAGCCTTGAACTATAGCTGTTTCCTACAAGTGTGTTTACTCTTGGAACATTAGTAATACAACACACTATCAGACTCCAGCACAATACCACAGGCAAAGTCTGTAGGTACACTCTGGCCAGCCTAATCGTATAAATGGAGCTGAAGTTTAACGCAGATTAGACATCGTATGAGAAAAGGTTTCGAGCTTAGCCCAGCTGTCCCTGTCTGAAGGATCTTCAGATTTGTGCGCTACAGCCAAGCAGTTGTCTGACGCTGTTACAATATTAGAACGGTTGCGTTGGTCTTGATACTTCTAAACATGGGACCCCGTACTGAAAATTAACGTCAGAGCCTCTCCCACTGTCCCCCCCAGACAAGGTGAATAGCTTTATGGT
>CM050650.1:24218938-24388938 GCA_027574665.1 Rhynochetos jubatus | reverse complement strand
AAATGTTTCTTTCTGTGCGGCCCAGGGAATGAAAAATTTCCACAGAAGGCAGCCTGTCTTTGGGAGCAGAGGAAAACGTATGGGGACTAGATTTCACCCTCGGAGGTAGACAGAGGACTTCTGTGGGCTGGGGGGCTTCTGGAAGCAGTTTGTCAGCTGGTGTCAGGGGGAGCTGATGTCACGCTTATCTGACGGCAAAATGTGGCTGGCAAAACGTGGCTAGCAAACTGCTAGTGTTTCCCCAACGGGGATAGGTGAGCGAGCCTCCAGAGCTCTCTCGTATCAGGCTAAACACGCGCATTTCCAGACAAGTTTTCTCAACGTGGCTTCTAAAGGGAGAAGAACAGAAGTCTGGAGTAGAGGATAAGGTGCTGGCCCTGATCTGGCAATGTGACCTGCATTCAGCAAATGGGCGAGATCTTTCCGGGTGTCTGTTGGCCACAGGAATGGTTGAAGTAGCCTCTACTGCAGGTCGGAGAACACTTGCCGAAGTGGGCAAAGAATAGCAGTGAGAGAACACTTGCTATTATAAGCATACTGGCTACTGGCCGGCTGCGTATTAGCAGTTCTAGAGCTGTGAAGCTATATTTCCGTAATAAAAATGGAAAATAATACCTTTATGGAGATGACCTCAACCTTGCAACTGACCTGCGGTTCATTATAGTGATTGCTTTCGAAACATCTAAGGCAGAGGGTACGAAGGTGGCGCTGGTGCCCAAGACAGTTCTTTAGGATGAATTGCCAAAGTTTGGAGGTAACTGTTTTTTAACATTGGCCCATTGTTCAGGGGCTTCTGAGCGTGGTGTGCCCCTGCTAGGTGGCCATTTGGCTCACCTGTGGAGTGACAGTGGCATTTAGAAATCTCGAATGAGTTTGACACGTCCCAGCTCAGTAGCCACTTGGAGCACAGTGCACCCATTGAAGAGGCTGGGAGTTTATTTGTAGGCTTCTGAAAAAGAAGAGAAGACTATAATGTCTCCCCAGAAGGCCATCTTACGGGGGCCTCATGGAAACAGCCACAGAAGCAAGCTGTTAGCTGTAGGTCTGCTTGTTTGCTTGTTTTTAAGCTACGAACAACATTCGGAGATATCCTGTTTCTTTGTTTGATAGCTCTGAGCACTGGCTGTGACCAAAGTGAAGTGCAGAGGTACAGGGGGCTTTCTGTGCGTGCATAACTTTTGTATTAGTTCCCACATAGGGAGGAGAACATAGCTGTAAAGGCACGGGTAAAATATCAAGCAGAGATTTCTCTCCTTAAAGACAATTATGTTTGTTTCCCCTCTTGCTAATTATATCCTATAAATCCTCCACTCCCCAAACTCAGACAGTAACATTTTGTTACCTACATTCTGTCAGTAGACTTTGCAAAGATCTCCAACACATGTTATAAAAGTTATTGCTATAGTACTATATATAACAGCTTTGCATAAGAGAATAGAAGGCTGCCACATTTAGAAAATGCAGGTGCTATGTAAGCCCCTTTCTGAAAGAAAGAACTTAGCTCAGTTTCCTTTGAAGAACCAGAGACTTGAAATTGAAAACTGTATTAATGCCATTGTCTCCTTGTATCAGCAGGTTCCAGAGAGATTCCTGGAAGTGGCTCAGATCACGTTACGGGAGTTTTTCAATGCCATTATCGCAGGCAAAGATGTTGATCCTTCCTGGAAGAAGGCCATATACAAGGTCATCTGTAAGCTGGACAGTGAGGTCCCCGAGATTTTCAAATCCCCAAACTGCCTACAAGAGCTTCTTCATGAGTAGAGAGTTCAGCAGCTATTTATGAATGTATGAAAGTAGCAGTCCCCTTCTGATGCCCAAGTCATGTGTGTCTCTATTTTAATTTCATATATATGTGTATCGCATACATATATATGTATATGAAATTAGACTGTGATCCCTTCTGGATTTAATTTTTCGTTCGGTTCCAAGGGGATGGTTATTTTACTTCAGCCTTCGGTTTACTTTTGCCCGAGACCCTTAACATTTGAAGAATCAACGGGGTTAATTTTCAGGGAGAAGAGTTTGGAAGCGTGTAAAAGCCTGTCTTAGCAAGTTAGGGCATTACGTTTAAAAATGCTTTGTCAGATTTATTGCTTGCTGCAAAGTGGCATTTTGTCTTAGTGAGACTAATGTCATGGCACAATACTACAGACAATGAAGTTTATATTATGTTTATACTGCTAAAGGTCTGAACTCTGTGGAGTCACTTCATAAGCTTCGAGCTTTCTTTTTTTATTATTATTTTATGTACTTTTTAACCAATAACTAGATTTTGTTTCATACTTCAAAAAACTACAACATCTGTTTTAGGTACTCACTCCAAGAAGTGATACCCAAAAAAGCAAACCCTATTTTTCGTGCTTTCCTTACAGAAACGATAAATAACCCTGCACCAGTAATCAACATGCCAGGTTGTTGTTTCTCTGAATTGCAGCAAGGGATGTTTGCACAAAACAAATACCGTTCTTGCAGGGTGAGGCCAGTAATTCATGCACAATATGGTATCAACCACACTAAGTTTGGAACATGGTCAGCTTATTAAAGCGGAAGCATTTCACTCTCCATAGAGTAAAAATGAAACCTTCAGCATCCCATATTGCCATGTCTCGTTCTTACTTCAAGTGGCATTAGTCCCTAAATTTATTCTTTTCTTAGTCCATTCTGCCCCAAAAATCCCCTTCCCAGTATACAAAGTTTTCTGTCTGTATTTGACATCTGTCCCGAAAAGCACTTTTTGAATGATCTTGGATACGGTAGAAGAAAGTATCTTCACCTCACAGTGCTGAGGGGAAAAAAAAAAAAAGGCTTCTTTGAAGATGTAAAATATAATTAGACTTTTCCTAATCAGACAAATAAAAATTACATTTTCATAAAGAATCTAATCAAACAGGTACAAAAATCACAGTGTCCTCCTGGCTATGCAGGGTTCAGATGGCCAAACTGGATTTTTAAAATGACAGTAAGTGCAGCTTTAAAAAAAACACAAGAACAACCACCTATTTGAGCAGTGCGCTGCACTTGCCTTCTGAAGCTGGGGCTAGTCTTGGCCAAAATGTGAGCTACAGTGTACAGTCCCTGATGGATCTGGGTTCGCCTGAATGCTACAGCACAGTGTGTCAGCAGCCATGTGTGCTCTACCACAGTACGTCAGCAGGAAGAAAGCTAGCTGCTAGTTCTTGTGCTTTCTTCAGTGGCTCTCCTTTTCTCACGTTTTTCAGAAAGGTATCGTCTCCAGAAGTCTGGGGGAAGGTTGAATATGCTATGGCACTCTGTATTTGTCATTTTCTCTGTCGTCTTTTGTACGGATGCAGTAAGAATTTATTGTTATCGTCAATAGTGTTTTCCCCTACATAATTCAATCCGAATCTAGAGGAAGTTCCTAATTAGCTGCGAATTATATTTAGACCGTTGAGGATATTGGTATCTTATTTCTTTATTTTAAAATTACATTTTGACTTTGGAGAGTGAAAGTTTACCCATGTGACTGAAGAGCTGACCTGATCATTGCAATTTCACTTCATTTACAAATACTGCTGACAGACAGAAATGTATGAAAGCAATTATTGTTAGCAGAAAGCCTTAAAAACCTGCTGACTTCAAATTAAACAGCACAATCCTACGATTCCCTGTCATTCTTTTCAAGCACTAGCAGTATCTGTGGAGTATAGGCAATGCAGACAATAGCATGGGATGAAGTGCCAACATTTTCACTATGCATTAAAAGCAAAACAAATCTTGATCTTAGACTCCCTGAGAGTACCCAATACTGTACGTATTCTTACAGTAGGCAGGATGTGTCTTTTTTCTTTCCTTTCTTTTCTTCTATTTTCTTTTATTTTCTTTATTTCTTTTTTCCTTTTTTTTTTTTTTTTTTTGTGTGTGTGTGCATGATTTGGTAAACATTACACTTCATAAAGGTTTAGGTCCAATGAATTCTGATTAAGAAAGGATGAAAATTGTGTTCATGCACTTTTTTTGGTTTACGGGAAGAAGTGGCATAAAATGCTCAAGTTTTAATACAGTAAGTTCATCATTGGCATGCCATCAGATACAAAATACAACACTGCATTGTCACCTTGGACATATGAAAGCAAAGCCATACTTTAGTCATGCTATATGGACATACTACTAGCTACCATCTCAATCTGTGATTTTACTGTTGCTTTTATTATGTTTATTATTATTATTATTAATATTATTATTATTATTTGGCTGCAATGTGATTCACATAATCTAAATAAGTGAAATTGTGTACTCAACACTTGATGTTGTGGGATTTATTTATTTATTTATAAGTAGCATAATCTCAATAGTAAATGAGGCATAGGAATTAAGAGTAGAAATTTCATCTTAAAAGCAAAATAAAAAACTCCTTGGTCTGAAAAAGTAATAAATGATAATTTGATCATTTCAGTTATGTGATTTTTCTGCGTTTTATAGCCATATTGCCTTTGTGCCTCCCAATGCACCTAAAATTATAAATACATGGCATAGCTCCTACTAAATTGTAAGCAGAAAGCAGTTGCTTTCAAATGATCTCAATATTATCTCACTAAATATGGCTAAAAGGCAGGAGGCTACTTTCATTGTAATGAAAAGTTTACATAGGAAAAGAATTTCAAAATCCATGTAGAAACCCAATGTTGCCATTCATTTACTGCTAATTCAGATTTATTTCTGCATATAAACTTGAGGTTATAGTCTGTGCCTAGACCTTAAATGCACCAGCGGAAGGATAAAAGAAATCCTTCAAAATACCAGTTTTTCCCCCACAAGTACAATTGTTCTTGTGCCTTCTGTGGCTTACAATTTTCATCTTTTAAACTTTATTTTTCAATTACTACAGCTGCAATAAACACCGATTTTTTTTTTCCCGGCTGTTTGACATAATGTTGATAGCTATGCATATTTTGTGTCTTTTTAAAAATTAAAAAAAAAAAAGGCAAAAAAAAAAAAAAAAAGCAGGAGAATACGTTTTTGAAGAAGAGAATTTTTAGAACAGTTTGATAACGCAAATTATTTTTTCTCAATTGTTTGAGCAGCATTCAAGTTTTGAAAATTCTTGTAGAAGCCAATTTTTTGTAACTGTGGTGCAAATCTTGTGTTTTCTTAGCCTGATGAAAAGTAGTATAGAAGCAATATTTCATACGTGACATGTGCATATAGATATACATATGTAGTCACACACACGGAGACAAAATGTGTGGGTGTATGTATGTATATATACACAGGAACACACACACACACAAAATAAGCGTATGAAGTGAAAAGCTTACCTTTTTCCTATCTAGATTAAGAACCTATTTTAGACATTTGTTATGTTTTGTGAAAAGAATGTTCTATTTGAAACTACAAAACATTTAATTCTTACTGTATCTCCGGTTGTTTAATGGGAACGTTTCACATTTAATGGTAAACACGTGGAAGATGTTAGAATGTAGTAATTATTTAAGAAAGTGTTCACCCATGTATTCCTGAGGTTTGCTTTGTGCCTCTGAGTATTATTTAATTAAAGTGTTTTAAGTTTGCAGAATCTTTGTTACTGTACCAGGTATGTGGGTGAACATCGAAAATCGAGGGGAACTTTTATAAAGCAATGTAAATATTCAACCTTGCGGCTGTTCTTGCATAAAGACGTAAGATTTTAATAACTACATTCTGAAAACATCTGTTGAATTTATAAGAAACACTACAGTAACTGTATAGATAGTTGAAAGCATTCTTGAAAATCCAGCTCTCTACTTTTAAAAGTTAAGTCTCTTTCATCAGATGTCAAGGGAATGGGTAATACAGTTTCTGTAAAACTGCAGAATTTTTTTCTATGTATATGAAGTCAGTTAATAGAAAAATGTTTTTTTCCACAGGTTAATATTAATTGAGAAATAAAGGTGAAGATTTTGTGGCTTTAAAGATAGGATTTTCACCAGCAGCATTGAAAGATTATACATATATATATATACAGAAAGATATATATATATATATTAAAAAATGGAAAGTGGTTTACAAAACCCCCAAAATGAGCACTGTACATGAGAAGTGAAAGCAAAAACTATATTTGCCATGTGTATTATATAGCAATCATTGGTGTTAATAGTGCAAATGTTTCCTTCTGGTACCAACTATGTGTTTGAAAATTCCAATACGCATTGTTTTCAAAAAGCTCCCCTTAAGGAATGTAACTGGTTTATATGAGTAAGCAGTTACTGTATTGCACTTAAATGTTCTGTTGAAGGAAATGCAATTTTGTTTTCTGTAGAACTGTTGGTTGTAAACCATCTATAAACTGAAGCTAAAAATGCTCATATTTAGAGCTGGGATGAAAACTGGTATTTAACCTTTGTATCTTCTTAGGAATATCCTTTTTAGTGTATGAAAGGTGGTGGCACTATGACTTTATTTAGTCTTTTCATCTGAGCCACAGTCACCTCTCTCCCGAAGCAGCCACCTTCCGAATGCACAAATATACTGGGATATGTAGAAACAAATCTAGAAGAAAGAGCGAGCTTACATTTTACTCTGAAATCCATCCTTTCCGCATTAATTGTACCACTCGAGTGAGACATTAGACAAACACAATAACCATCTCATTACCATAGAACGTGTAAGAGTCAGAAACTAAAAAAAGAAGAAGAAAAAGGCCTCTTTAGGTTGGTTTTAATGCTGCCCAGAAGAGTCAAAGGTTAAGGTTTAAACTGATATTGTCCCAGCCATTACTCATATGTATATAGTTACAAAAGTGACAAAACACTGCCTTTATATTATTTAGCAATATGTTGTAAATAGCATTATTAAGCTCTTTTTTTGTAATAAAGACCCTTTAATTTGAAGATAGTACAATAACTGAACTGATAAAGTCAATTTTTGATTTTTTTTTATTTTATTTTTTAGCTAGAGGCAATTTCAACTGTGGATTTTTTTTTTGTTGTTGTCTATTGTTCTGAAGACTTTGCATAATTTATTGGTTTAATTTATCCTAATTTATTTGATGAAGGTGTACAATTTTGTATTACCAAGGATGTACTGTAATATTAATTGATGACAAGATAAAACAATAAGGCTCCCCTGTCCGTTTGGAAAAAAAGGTGCAGTAGACAATTGATTGAAAAAAGTTACAATTCTAGCTTGGCAGCTACTAAATTTAAGATAAACACAGGAAAAATGTTTGGGGGGGCGGGGGGGTGGGGTGGATTTTATTTTGTGTGTTTAAAGCTTTTGTATACTCTCCAGACTTTTACCTTTTTGCTTTGTACCACTTAAAGGATACAGTAGTTCAATTGCCTTGTGTGCCTTCCATCTTCTCTAAACTGAATGTATGTGCAGTATATATGCAAGCTTGTGCAAAATAAAATATAAATTACAAGCTCATTGCCATTGTTTACATTTATTTCCAAAAGTTTATGTTGCCCCATATCAAGAGGTGAACCACTGAACCTCTCCGCTGCAGCCAGGCTGTGCCTAACACTGTAGTTCTCTGAAGGTTTTCTTTTCCCCTGAGTTCAAATTATTTATTAATGAAACTGCCAGCCCTCTTGCAAAACGGATGTAATGATTTATCTAATCCAGTGTCCTACCTCCAGCACTGGTTAAGATAATGACTGTTATTTTACAGTAGTCTGTCAGACAAGGAATAACTCCCTGCAAGAGACATGTTATGTCTGAGGCATAGACAGCCCTTTAAATTAAAGGTAGCCAACATGAGCTAGAAAGTACCTTTATTTATGATGCTTAACCTTTTCCTGGATATACCTGCCATGCCGGTGTCCTGCAGCAGGGAGTTCCACAAGTTGGGTGAATGGAGAATAATGCTTGTTTTGATGGGGTCCACATTTGTTCCTGTTATCATTTTGCCCTTGTCAGTGGTAGTGGCCAGATACCTTTCTCCATTCTCTTCATTACCATCTATCACCCTGTCTTGGATCACTTTCTTATCAAGCTGTATAATCATTAGCATTATACATAACTAATCTCTTCTTACACGTTTCCTCAACATGCAAGTCCGATTTGTTCATTGTTTTTCTCTAGTCTTTCGCTGTTTCTGCTGTTACATATGTATCTTAAAATTTTGTGGTTGAGTGAACCTTTGATTTACGTTATCGTCTGTGTTTCAGATATAAATTATCTCTTTTTGGCTTAGACCGGGTGCAGATGGCAGTAAGATGGCAGCTTATTTGGATCACAAAATCATGCAAGAATTTTCTGATTTTGAAGAGGAAGCGTGTTAAAAATACGTTTTCATCCGAGGTAATTTATTTGCAGAATCTTCCCTGATTCAGCCTTGGGATGCTGTAGAGCTGAGCTGGAGCCTGAATCCAGCTTTACGCTGTAACAACCAAATGAATACATCCTATCTGCAACAGCTATTAAAACTCCACCTGTTTCTATACAACTGGAGTTGCAGGTGTAGGGCCACATCAGCACCAGGTGTAAAAGAGGTCTGTGGGAGGTCGTAAGGTTGCATCTATGTAACTAATAGTCATTTAGGTGTAAGATCTCTGTTCTTACTGCTAACAGCTTGCCTCTCCTAGATCATGTCTATCCACATTACCAAACCAACGTACTAGAAGCATTTTCAGGTCAAAATACCTGGCATTCAGGTCATTTCTTAAGGAACTGGCTGCCCCACAGCACTTACTAATTGTGCCTGTAGTCAGGAGGTTGCTAAGACCACGGCAGGGCAGGCTGCAGTGTCTGGAATGAGGAGCGTGTCAAGGTCCCTGGCTCGTCCGCTCCAGAAAGCCTCCAGCCTGGAGGAGGTCCTCTGCCAGCCTTGCTTCAGAGCGAGCACAGGCATCCCAGGAGGGAGCTGCTGGGAAACCATGAAAATGTTTTCCTTGTCAGAGGGAAGCCAAAGAGAGGGTGAGGAGACTAAAAGCAGGCATCTGGTTAAGCACATCCCAGCAAAGGCTTACAAACGCAGCTACAGATTACAGGGGAGGGCTTGTTTTTGTGTTACCTATCAAGACTTAACTAGAGGGAGAGGCAGATCATCCTCAGTCACCCAGTTAATGGACCAAAGGATACGAGCTGCATGGGCAATTGCTAGCTCACTCTGACCCCTGATCCATTCTTCTCTCAAATATACTCGTTCTATGAAATACAAGACACTATTTGCCATTTTACCCTGCAGTGGAAAGCACACAGATCTCTAAATAAGAAACCCTAGCTATTGGCATCTCAGAATACTGCAGGAGTTTAGAGCTAGACTGGAACTTGGCAAGTGGTCCTTGTCATTGCAGAGGGCCAAATCAACTTTCCCAGGCTTCAAGCACCCTGAAATGATCCAAATTCTGCAGATCTGGCCATCTGTGCTTGGAAATCCTCAGTTCCCCTAATACCTGGAATTTTTACAATAAGGAAGACACTATGTTCTAGCTTTAAAATCATAAGGAAGGCATGAATCGTCCCTGAACAAGGCAAATGGAGCGGTTTTACTTCACTGAGACCATCACTAGGAACTGGGGTCTCCCACACATCACATTACTGAGAAGCTGAATGTAGAAGACAGCATTTTGTGATTTGAGAGCTTGAAAGAGTTAATTGCTCTCATTTTCTTGGTCTGTACCCTTATTTATGCCCAGTCTAGGTTGTGCCAACACAATTTCTATGGAGATGATCCCTTCTGATCCAGTCTTCCCTCTTTGTTAGAAGGGAAAGGGAACTGACGGGTGAGTTGCAGCATACGACTGACTGCGTTTAGGAAATAATGGCAAACAAACCCCTCACTCTTTGCAATGGGTTACAGTGTTCCCCCAAACAGAGTAATTCCGTTTTAAAATATGACACTGCGTTTATTTTAAGAACACAATACAGAAAGTAAATTAAATCTCTGATAAATCTTATTGTTTAACAGGGGTGGAGGGCTCCCGTGGTGGTGGCAGAACTGCTAGATAAAAAGCAGGGGGAGTTGGCGTGGGGGGGTGGGAGGGTTGTTTCCCTGCGTGGTCCAAGTCTGTGACCCCTCGGGTGCCTTGCAAGGCCGGCCTCTTCTCCCAGCTTTTCAGGGGGCAGGGGCATTTGGAGAAGCTGCCTATTAAAGCCTGATCAATTAGTGGGTGCAGAAAATCCATCCCTTGCTGCAATGCTCAGTTTTGCATACAGCTTATTAGTATCTCTAACATACATGTACCTCAAAGAGGTGAAAGAGGTATATTTTATTTACATATTCAATTTTTTTAGACACTCGAATTCTTGTTGGCTTAGGTTAGCCTGGCTCTTTCCAAAGCCACAAAGCAGAGTGAGACACCGACTCTCGTGCAGAGAAAGGACCCCCCCACCTCTCTCTACACAGAGCCTGTGATTGCATTTTCATGAATAAATCCTAGGCGAGTGCATAGTAGTACTTTCCCATTTATTTGGGAATCAGTGTGAAAAAACAAACAAACAAACAAGCTATTTGCTTCACAACAAAACACATGAAAATGAACTGCTGCTCGCACTCAAAGGCAGTTAATTGCATGCACAGTTTAATTTTATTCTTTAAAATTAGACTTAAGTCTCTAGCTAGGCAAAGGGAAAAAAAATTAAAAAAAAAAAAAAAAAAGGAGAAAGATGGCACAGATAGCTAAAGAAATACTACCAGTTCCAATGTAAATATGTTTGCAGTTTGCAAGAGACCTGCCAGTCAAGCAGCTGTGGGAGGTAACAGGGGAGAACGCGTGAGAGGAAAAAGTCTTGTGGCAACAGTGGCCAGTTTCATTATGGCCACTGCCAGACTGTGAAACAACTCTGGGGGCTTGAAATCCTATTGCCTATTAAAACTGGGCATGACAGCTCTTTTTTATGCTTCACCAACCAGAGATGGAACTGTGTCCTAGGGGAAATAAGGAAAAATATTTATTACAAGTGTTTAACACCTTTTAGTACAAAACAACCCTAATATGCAGCGCTCAAGGATAATTCATGCCAGCACATGTAAAACCAAGGGGAATCGCTTATCAGCTCAATAATTTGGTCAGAGCTTTTAAAGGAAGAGATGATGCTCCAGTCAAAACCCTGAGCCCAGATTTCTCTGAAGCGGAGGTACTTTAGATTTATATATATATAATATTATTTTTACAATTTCTGGGTAACGGGGACAAGGCTCTCACAACACACCCATCCCAGGGACTGCGCCGCTGCCTGACCCGGGCTGAGGAGCGGCTGTTCAGCCTGGAGACTTACCCGCCCCTCATGCGTGGAAGAGTAGCTGGCACATCCAAGTGGGACAGTTAGGGGTGGACCTCCGGCAGCCCACGGGGCTGAGGTTTAAACTGCCTTAGAGGCTTATTTGAAACACCTGCACCCTGAGCTGGCCATAGGTTGCAAGCACCCTGGAAGTCTAAGGATGCTCGGGTCAAGGAGTGTATTTCAAATCTTCCCTAATGCAACGCGTTTGGTTAGAGGCGGCAAACTGTAAAAGGAAATTCACTGCTTGCTTCCACGACCCTAAGCGTTACGACTTCCCAGCTTTCCGTGAAACCTGGAGCTCGGGCGGAGCTTCACCGTGCACGGAGTGCCGGAGGGAAAAGCCCGGAGCACTTTGGAAAGCCTGAGCTCCCAGCTCGGCACGCCGCCGGCCCCCAGATTATAGGGAGCGGAACGGAGGCGCCGGGACAGCCGCACCTCCCCCCCGGCCCCGCGGGCAGGGCCGGGATCGGCGCCCGGTCCCGCAGCCCCTGGCCCGGGCTCCGGCCCCCGCGCTACCGGTTACCGCTCGGCGTTAACAGCCCTCGCCAAGCCACACGCCGCTGCCGTTCGCGGTCTCTTTCCTAGCAGAGACCTGGTTTTCTGGCATCCTCGCTCATCCCTGCGAGCGACCCTTCCAGAAATTTCCAGAGTATCGGGCAGCTCGTCCCCAGGGCCGCGGCCATCCCGGCTGCTGGCGGGGAGAAGGGCAGGTCGCGGGTGGGGGAAGCCCGGCTCTGCCAGCAGCGGCCGCGCAAGATGCTCCCCACTCCGGGCAAAGGCACTGGGGCCCGCGGGCGGGGGGCGAGCGGGGCCCGGGGGGTGCGGGCACGGCAGTGGCAGCAAGGGGCCGGCCCCCCCACCGCTACCGGAGCCTTCCTCTGCAGCGGGGAGAAGCTGGGGGCTCCCTCCCGGTATTCCCGAATTTCAGCACCCTTCTTCGGCCTCTTCGGAGGAGGGAAGTGGAAGGGGGGGGAGGGGGGTGTGACTGTGGTTTGGAGAAGGTAAACATGACAGCACCCCCAGCAAATGGGCACGGATGTCGATCCCAGCCAAAGACCCGTACAGCTGCCCTGAGGTTCAGGATACAGTGTTACCCATCGCTTGGAAAATTCAGGCTTTGCCCAAAATGTGGTATTCCTCACCGTTTGGGGTTTTTTGTTTGGGTTTGTTTTTTTTTTTTTTTAATGGATAATACCAATACTATATCATAATCGTTATTTTTATTATTAACCTTAAGGAACTTTGTCCTTCCGAAAATACAAATGAAGTGTATTTATCCTTAATCTGATTTCAAATGACCTGAAAAGAGGATCAAAAAAAGTGCAAGGTAGCTATACCACAGGGGAGAAAACGGAGGGGGAGTGGGGCGAAGGGGGGTGGGGGGAGTGAGGGTGTTGACTGCAAAAGAAAGAAAATTATCCCAATTCTAGCACTGCTGGAAAAACGTGAAAGTTATTGCCGCACAAAGAACCTCTTGAACTGCTCTGCCTTCCAAAATTTCTGCTGCACTCTCTGCAGTTACTTGTGTATGGCAGAAGCAGCATCTTTGTATTATATGAACAGTCTGCTTCATAATCAAATACCATCTGTCGCTACATCTGAACTTGTTTTCAACATCTGTGCGTTCTGGTCTTAACAAAGCTTTAAAAACTAATTCAAAAACTTTCACAGATCACTGACTAAATATGTACATTTACCATCTTTCATATTGGTTTAAAATATTTCTTCTATAGCTGCATCCCCTTGGCTGGGAATAGTTAAGATGTATACACTGAGTTGCTTTATTAAGCTTATTTTCTAATGGCCTTGGGTAGCCAAGTGCAAAAGAGGGACACTTGCTCAGGCACCGAGAGGACCCATCATATTCTTTCTTGGTGCCAATACAGTCCCTTTCTGCCAATGAGAAACCTGAAAGTTGATCAGCTACCATACCCCAATTACTCAAAATGACACTACAGATAAAACTGCAACCAAGGGGAGAATCAACTGTATGGCTTATATGCTGCTAAAGTGTGTCTGAACAAATGGTGAAGTAAAATCATGAGAGCCCTCAGGAGGATAAGTACGTTGTTACTTTGCACATGCTTCAGAAATGTGAAGTACATCTTTACAGAACTTTTGGCCAACCCCCTGGCAGATGTTGACCAGTTTTGCTTATGTATACATCAGTTGCAGAACACTAAAACAGAGATTGGAAATTTTAATTTAGTCAAGGCAGTTGGGCTAAAATGATGGCTTTTGTTGAAACCATTAAATAGAGCTGCCTAATGAAGTACAGTACAGCACTGGCAAACCCAGCCCTGATGAGATGCAGCAGCTTCCAAACTGCAGCCCTGCAAAGGGGAAGAAGGAAGCTAGCAAGTCTGACTGAAGTGGAATGGCGACAGCCCTTGTGAAGCTGCGTTGGATTTTGTGTTCGAGGGCAGACGCACTTGTACATTATCGCCCTGACATTTTAACCATTAGGTGGAAATGTGCCGTTGCAGTTCCTGCCATATATTTCTCAACCCTATTTGTTAGAAAGTGAGCTAATAGACAGTGTGATGAAGTGACCATAAATTCACTTTCAAAGGGCATTTGGGTTCAGAGCCTAAAGATTGAATATGGCAAATTCTTAGGCACAGGGAAGAAGGTGGGGGCCAGGAGGGTCATTCTCACTGATGGGTTCAGTGATTGATTCCACTACAGAACTATATTTGCCCTTTACTTGGCTGTTTAACACAGAATGGCTATAATAGGTTCCCAATCCATTATTCCTCTTCCTCCTAGGGTCACTAGGAAGTTGAAAGAAAATATAACCTTGGCTGTGATAAAATAAACTTTAACATTATCAGGTATTTGGAAATTGGAAGGTGTCTGATTGCTTTATATAGGATACACCCAAACACACACACACACACACAGGGTTATAATATAATCCTCTGTGCTGCCTCTGACAAATGGTTATTACCATTCAGTATTGGTTTTTTGCTCATGCAATAATATGGTGTCATGCAAGTCCACACAGCCTTGAAATTCTTCTTGTTATACACAGCCTTCCAAAAATCACATGCACTGTGTTGCTTTTTTGACTGTGATTAGCCGCATTTCTTTAAAGATAGGTGTCTTAGAACAAAATTTGCTTTGAGAGCAAAAAATTATCTGAAATGCAAGATGGGAACGAGTGGTTTAGCACACGGCAGCCCCAAAATATTTTCAGTAATTAGGAGAGACTTATGTCCCATTTTACTGGTTTATGTGCTATATAGTATAGAGCAAGTGCCACTGTAGTTAAGTGTTTGTCAGCATTTCCCTTGTAAATCCTGGTTTTCCAGAGGGTTGCTGTAACTTGCCAATTTCAAATCACACTGGGCTAACACTCACTACACACACTGTCAGCCCAGATGCAAATTTCTGTTGTTGTTATTACCAAAAATGAAATCAAGTGAAGCTGCTGGTTTTTAGTTCATGGCAAAAGCGAATGGTTTGGAGGTGGAGGGAATGTTTATTTTTTCCTTTCTGTTGCTCCTGGTTGGGATCTTGTTGTTGCAATGGTCTGATTCAAATGGGTTTGTTTTGAAAGGGATGTGAAAGGAAGTTAGGGGACGTGTATTTTTATACATCCCAAAATGTAAGCGACTCACAGAGGGCTCATGGAGAGAAGAGGGCAGTGTTCTGATCTGGTACAACTTACGGTCAGGCACATGGTATTTTGGTGTACACATACTGACCTCCATCCCAAGCTTTGGTTCTGCATTGTGAAGGCCTTAACACGCTAATAAAGGTCCATTCAGCAGCCCAATCCTGCAAGAAAACAAAAAATCGGTTGACTCATATGGAGCGACTCCTGCAAAGCAGAGAAGCAAACCCTGGCCTCCTCCCCTCAGCCTTTGGGACCAATCTTTCAGGTTCCTGCAGGATGCCATAAACTCTGCTTACTGAATCATGGACAAGAGCCCAAACTTCCCCTCTTCAACACCAACAAAACTTGTGCCATGCCCCCCTGGGCACAGGAGAGTACAGGACCTTGGGGCTGAAGTCACAAACACCCTCTTCTTCAGAGCAGTAGGAGGGATGTGTCCTCCTGCCAGCCCCTGCTGACCCCAGTGGGGCTCAGGCCCTGGGGGATGCAGGAGGAGGAGGAAGAAGAGGAGGAGGGGGAGAGGGAGGTTCAGCAGGCATCACAGTCCGGCTCTCCAAGATGTTTGTCAGAGAGCTCAGCAGGCTGAGTGCGAAGAGCCACTCTTCTTCATGGATAGTGAGTTGGGGCTATGTTCGTGAGGAACGCTCACTAAATAGACAAGACTTTTTTCTGTTTTATTTGGGTTTTTGTTTCACTTTTAACTAACTAAAGTTCCTTTTCAAACTTAAAAAAAAATGCTGAAGCATTGCTCTCCTCTTACTAAGTCGTTTACTATTTAACAACTGCTTAGTTTTGTTAACTGCAGAAGGCTGTACTGAGATGTTCTCAGCTGCTTTCCTCTGAGGATGAAGCCCTCCAACCCTCAGAGGCACAGACATGTATATCCAGACCAAAAGCAGTTGTACACCAGTGTAGTGCAACAGTATATTTTAAGAGTAAGTGGAGAAATAGGCCTGAAGTCAAAGGGTTGTGTCGAGGAGCAGTGCGCTTCTCGATGTGTACAAATCCAGAGGGTTTTCTGCAAGTAAAGAATGGGGAGTCTCTCGGTGAGCAGTTGTCACCGGCTCTAGAGAGGATGAAAAGTGGTGATGCCACGCTCCAGCTGCTTGGAGAGAGGCAAATTAGATAAAATGTTCGTATCACTTAGCAGGAATCCACTGGCGTTGCAGTACTTTTAAATCAGACCCTCAGCTGATGCGACTTGCAGTGCTGTCGGTTGTGGGGTTTCTCTCCCTACTGTTGGAGATGTTGGGGTATGGCTTGTGATATTTTTGGTGGTCTCAGAGAGACTAAAGTCAGCAGAAGAGACTGTGGCATTGGTAGTGTTGTATCAATTTACAGCAAGTGAAGTTTCAGTCTGCTTATAGTGGCAGCAGGTTAATTTTATAAGCCATTGTTCATGTACCCACCTCCAAGATCTGCAGCAATCACAGCCACCCCATACACCACTTTAGCATAGAAAACAAGGTCCACAGTAGTCACACACTGTTTTCCTCACCTGGAAAAACACTTAAGTAGATTCTACTTGAAAACAAAGGGCAAGAGTTAAGCTAGAATGCCACCTTTTTTTCTATATCTGAATCCCAAATTTCCATATATTGATGCACTCCAACACAAAATTCAAGCTTTGAGATCAGAGGACCCCAGCTAAATGTCAAGATTTTTCCACACAAAAGTGATGCTGGCTTTGCCTTCTGTGTAAGACACACAGCAGATAAACCCAATAATACCTTATCTCCTCCCATGACTTCCTGGCCAGGAGCAGCAGCAATATATATTAAGATACCAATTGACTCTTTATAGGATTAAGTATGGAATAGCTGAAATCAGTCCTTGCTTTTATTTGAGTTTAATTCATCCAGTCATAGATCTGTGTGGTAACCACCTATAATGAAGTCATAATAACAATAACACTAGAGCTTTGCACTTCTACAGCATCTTCCATCGAAAGCTATCTTAGTGTGCTCCCTAAACATTACTCTTGCATCCATTCCTTCAATTCCTTCACTTTTTCCTCCTCTTTTACCTGTAGAATTTGCAGTAATGTGGTAGTATGGATAGCCTTACAAATAAACTAAGGCAAGATGTTATTCCACTGAACTACAGAAAGAGCGAGGTAAAGTTACCTGAAAAATATGACAGAAATTCAGTAGGTTGGGGATGGTATATCTTCATTTTGCTAACATATTAAGTGCTCAGTTAAGGACAAAAGAAAATCCATCTATTCTGCTAGGTTGGCTGGTATTTCTTGCATTATAGGAACATAAATCAACGTACAACACTCAGCATGTCTTTTTTCTGAGATAAAAAATGAAGAAGAAGCAAAATGTCAGTGAGGAAAGTTTGGAAAGATATGGGATCCATTTCTTTATTACAGATAATATTTTCTAAAATCTCAGTCTTATGATCACACATTTCTCATGTAAGTCAGTCACAGAATGGAAAGGTGACAGGAGATGTAGGTGTGGGGTTGCAATCTGAGACTCCCTGGAACAGCAATGCTTGCTTAAGCTATGGTCATATGGCACCTAGCTCACTCAACAGTTACGGGACAAATAGGAAATGTTAACAAATACTGCCACAGGTGGTGTCTTCAGTACCCTGAACTGACCTCAGAACAAGGAGGCTGTTTGCTCCAGGAAATTCATCCCTTGAAGCTTAGCCTGTCTCCAGTGGAAAATTTCCTAGGGTGAAATTTGCTCCATGTGGATAGCCAGCACAATGCCCATATACTGCTAAACTTGCGGTAATGACTCCTTCCATCTCAGTGCTTTAATTTAAAATGAAAGGGAAACACTTCATTTTAAAAAGACAAGGAAAGCATTTTCCTAAAAGATGAGGAAAGCACCTGAGAATGCACAAAATCAGTGTAAGCAGCCACATTAGGCAGAAAAATGCACAGTAAAGAGGTGTTTTCTAAACAGAAGGTGCTGCTAAGCAGGAAAATCCCAATCTTCCACCAGCATCAGAGGCCTTTGTTCTCTTTCATTGCATTAGGTTTGAATATTCTCTCCACAAAGAAACTTGTCCCTCTAAAATTCAGTGGCACTGCAACAACAACAACAAACTGGAATCCAGGCTTGAATCAAGCATGAGTGCTGGAAGAGGCAAGGATAGCAGGGGCAAAAGATGACAGGCAGTGAGCTCCAGTGGAAGACCAGGAGGAATAAGACCTGTGGTCCGCGCCACAATTTCTCCATCCATACAGTACAAGCAGCAGTAAGTATCTTCCTGCGTTAAGTATATTGCGACAGGCTGCCTGTGCAAACATTAAGACTACTACCAGCTATTACCCCTTCAGTCACTGCATTCCACCCTCCTCCTTTTCTCAGCATGACAGTGACTGTAGCACAAGCCCAGTAATTGGATATTCTCATGCCTCAGATTCCCTGGTATTTAATTTTTCTATCATTCTCAGAACCTATCACATATTTGTTTTGATTTATTCAATATTGATCCTTTCTCTGACTTTCGAGCAGCTATCACCTTCCCCGCCTGTTCCCAGGGAATCTGCCAAGCCAGCAGTTTGTGATTTTGTCATAATACATGTGTTTCGTTCTCCGAGTGCCTGTCACAAGCTTCTGGATCTCACAAATGTTACATCCCCTCTTTTTATTCACACGTTTTGTATATTAAATGTTCCCAGAGATGGGATTTTTCTGTGTGGAGAAGCAAGGCTTTTTGTATGAGTTTGCAGGGTACAAATCTAAACCTGGTTTAGTGGAGAAAGAGGAGCTTGATTTTTGCTGTATTTGAATAAATGCTCTTATGCTGTTGTCTACAATACACTATGCACATGAGAAAAGAAAAAAGAAAGCTGACTGAGGCAAACCTGGGCAGCATTGTCTGAAGTGTCTGGGTGACTTGGGTGAATGAAGCAAAGCCCATACTGGGCTGTGTTAAGAGGAGCCCAGCCAGCAGACCAAGGGAAGTTTCCATTCCCCTCCATACAGATCCATCTGGAATACCACCCCTGATTTTGAAACCCCTCAAGTCAAACAAGATATTGAGAACCTGGAGAGGTCCTGGCAGAAGGCTACCAAGATTATTAGGGCACCTGAATGTTGAGGAACTATTGAGGCAAGTAGGCTTATTTAAGAAGGAGAAGAGGAGGCTGGGAAGGGAGGTCTCGAGTCAATATTTGAAGGGCACTCACAAAGACAACAGTGCTGCTCTTCTTGGTAGCGGCAGACAGTAAAACGAGCAGTAACTGTGCACTGTGGGTCAGGAGATTCAGAATAAACAGTAGGGAAAGCTTCCCCACTGCAGGAGTAGCGCAGGAGTGGGTTACTCAAGAGCTGGTATCTCTGCCCATGGAGGATTGCAAGACTCGTGGAGAAAAAACCCAGAACAGATGTTATCTGTGCACTGAGCAGGAGGCTGAACTAGGTGACCTCCAGAGGTCCCTTACATTCCTACTTCCGTGGTCAAAAAGTGTTACGGAAGTTCAAAGGAACTTTTCCCTTACATTCCTACTTCCGTGGTCAAAAAGTGTTATGGAAGTTCAAAGGAACTTTTCCCAGGAGCCCTCTGAGAGTGTACACATGTACACACGAACAGAGTGAGAAATCAAACAGGGCTACCAATACAAACAGCTTCTCAGGATATTCTGCCAACAAAGTCAAGCTCTTGTGGTCTCCATAGGCATTTGAGAGATGAAGTAGGGTAGAATAGGGCAGTCTGAAAAAAACAGTCCCAGTGTTGTTCACATGTTCAAGTTTTTAGTCTTATGTCCCCACAAAATTTTTCTGCCATTTGGGAACCCTCCAGCTTTCTGCAGAAGCAACTGCCAGTTTCCTCCTCATTCTCTTCCAAACTCTTTTTCTCCCCAGACTGCTTTCCCTGCTTGTGAAAGTTTTCTTTCTAATCCCTGACGCTATCTGGGTTTTGCCTTTTTTCTCTCAGGACCATGCCATCTTGTGTAAGCCCAAGATCTGGCTCCTTATCCCAAGACATTTCCACTCACAGCAGCCTCAGCAATAATGGGTTAATTAGAGGCATATGCTTGGGTGCTGTGTCCATTTCCACTGGTCATGTTGTAGCACGCAGGGGAAGTAATCTACCCTTTTCTACGGAGACATAATTTTTGCTTCTTTGTTGTACAACCCCAGGCAGCTCACAGGGTAAAAGATGGGTTTGCACAGGGAAATTCAGAGATGGGGCAGACTGGATGGATTCTTTTCAACATGGATTCTCTTCAACAAACATTTTGCTGCATTACCATTTCTGCTATTGCGTCCAGTGTCACCAGGGAACGGTTCAGCATAAACACCTCCTGAGGAACTGTTCCAGAGCCTAATGCCAACCTGAGACAGCTGCTGATGCTGAACAACATCATCAAGGGCCCACTGTCCCTTCCTGCCACTCCTCCTCCTTCACTACCAGTGAAAGAACTATGAAAAGACCAAGAGCTGGTGTACAGCCAACAAGAACTAAAGATCTTGCAGCTGGTTGTACCACCTGTGCCTTGTGAAATTCCAGCCAAAACAACGTCCCCTCCCTCCCCTCAGATAACCCCTTTATTAAAGAGAAGGGCATAACATTTGATAACTTCATAAGCGAGAGCGACACGTGCACAGAGGCAGATACGAAAGGGAATCGCTCCCACTATTGCTAGTGGCTGTGGACAACTGACCATCTTTACTGGCTGTGCAGGGCCACCCCGGGTGAGCCGCCTCGTACGTTCAAATCCACACGCAGTGTGTAAGGCACATTGTGCCAGATATATATAGCTGTTCAATGCCACCCTGCTGAGCCAGTGCCAGGACAGATCACATGGTGCTTGCTTTATTTGGGCTGGTTTGAGGGAGATGTACAGAATCCATGAGTCAAAGCGCTGATACATGCTACTCTGACACAAAAGGAAGAATCCTTCACTTTGGGCCACAGGGCAAATCCAATGTTCTGGATTCCCCTGTTAATATCAAAGGGCATTATACGTACGTAGTCAGAGCACATTGTCTCAGGCCAAGTCCCACCACTCAGCTCTGAGAGTGGAATTTTGCTTGAAGAATGCTAGAAATGGGTCGATTGCCATGAACTGATAACATTCTTCAAATGGCAAAATATTAGGCCTATTAGGTTTTTTGTCTTTTACTAGTAATTAATGTTTTAATAATTTTAAACTGGACTGGAAATGGGAAGAGAGTACAGTTAAGATGGAAACTATGCATCTCCATCTCATTCATTTATGTGTTTCAATCTGTGTGTTTTCACAGCTAGCATGAGCTTACACTTGTGTCCCACTTGTGTCCATGTCATTATTTAGATTCAGTACTGATGGGTGCTAAAAAGACCCTAAACAAATATGTCTGGGTACAACCAGGAAATTACCTGTTGTGATTACAATTCACACCCTGGTGACACTAGTGAGAGGGGTGAGGCTTTACTTTTCATGGATGCTTGGTCTAAGAGCGTCTCCTGGCACCAGCAGTAGCTCTGCCTTCAAACACATAGCTGACCAGCTTTGACTCTATTCAGTGAAGGGCAACAGCATTCATATACAGTGGGTTATTAGAAAATATCAGCATTACAGCTTTTTAATCCAATTAAAAACATCTGGCGCTAGGGTGATCCAGCTGGCAGCCCATGGATCCATACCTAAGTTGTGGAATGGCTGTGCCCATCCTGCCATGGTTGCCTCAGCAGAGACCAAGAGCAGCTGCTAGAGCGGTGCCGAAAGCTGAGCAGCTCTGCTGCATCTCTGCCCAGCCAAGGGGTTGCAGATATCACCTGGAGGCAGGACTGTTGCCCAGGGCACAGCTGGAGGCCAGGCATCTCCTCTGCCTGGCCCACAGCAGGGAAAGGTGGGCTAGGGGCAGGAGCACCAGCTACCCTACCTGGGAAGTTTGACTTCACCCTGGATGAAGTAGCTGGAAATCTGTTGCTTATTAGAAGCTGATCTCATATGGGGGGTCCCCCAACGTCGTACTGGAAGCACTGGGAACGTTTTAAAATGATCCTTCAAGACAGCAACTGCTTGGCACAAGGATTTCATTTTGCACACTTGGATCTCTCTGGCAATTTCTGCCGCAGAACACGTACTTTTCTTTATTGACTCCACAGGGTGGTACTGAGAGGAAATACACCATGACCTTCATCAAAATAAGAAATACCATTAATACAAGTCCTATTCTTTCTCTGCTTTCCTCACAGAGTTAAGTGAGGCACAGGAATCATCAAATTAAATGGCTGGGTCAGCTTAATGTAATAAATCTATTAGTTCATATCATCATATATTTGATTTATACTACCCTAGACAATTACTAGCATGTCATTTCTTTGTTTAGGGATTTTTAATTTGAAAGTGTTCTAATCCTTAGTGTCAGCTGTTCCTGGTGGGTGATGACATATCTACTGTGAGTGAAACATTCTGATGACATATAGAGTGTAGGAATCAAATGTCATAAGCATAAATATTTAAGCAATAAGACATGACAGGTAGAGCATTTCTTGGCGATTATCGCACACCTCGGGTGGTGTTATGATGAGGCATTTGTCCAAAGGCCAACTGACTTTAACACACTAAAAGTAGCATGATCGCCTGGGAATGTGCTGCTTGAAGTGTCTTATTGACATTTTTCCTTCTCCTGATGATTTCTTCATTTTTCCAGTGGGAGCCCCAAGGAATTACCATTCCTTTCCTCTGAGACAGGGAAAGCTTACACCCTAGAAAGGTCTGAGCACCCGGAGCTACCTGGAAAGGGGATCTGAATGAAGATGGACCTAAGCCTTAACAACAGACATGCACTGCCCACATTCACAGTCTGAGTGTGGTATTGAAACGGCAGATCTGGCATTTCCTACTGTAATAAGTGCTTTCTGAATCAAGCAGACATAGTCAGCATGGCAATGAGGAGCCAAGCAATTTCTTTAGCAACATTCAAGCTACAGACAGCGTCTGAGGAGAAAATGCCATATCATATTCACTTAGAAGTTGCTTTCTGTAGTTAATTGCTCTGCTTTAATAGCATTACCTTTTTATGAATGATATGAGGATATGCTGTGACATATAGAGGGGTTGGTCATGACTGAACACAGCATATCAAATACATACTGAATTTCAGAAGTTGTGGATTAAGTTCAATCCATCCAGTGCTGGCCAAAGCCAAACAGAGATAAACCAGCCTAGCTCCACTACAAGCAACCAGACCAGTCATACCTCTGGAGCTCTAGTCTCTTGGGCTGCAGGTCTAGGTTCATTTCTGTCTGAACTGGAACATGTTAAAAAGAACATTAATCACAAAAATAAATGTTGTGAACCTTCAATGCCTATCGTATTTTCTTCCTAATTGCTTGCTGTGTAAGAGACGAAACATGGAGGAGTTTCCTCATTTGACCAGGTCTACACCATCCATGGTGATTCCTGCTGTGATCACAAAACCTTGGCTTTTTGTACTCGGCTGGGATTAATGCAAGTAGGTGGAAGAATATATATATCCATCTAGTGCACCTCACTAAGGAAAGTTATGGGCCACATTCCTGGTATGAGATTAGAGCTGCAAAGCCAATTTTAGGCATAACTCAGCAACTCAGTTCCTTGGCAATGTGCAAGCAGGGCCTGGTTTTAATTTCACAGATTTCAACATCGTGCTTAAATTTTGGGTTTGAATTGAAGGGAAAATCCTACATCCTTTTCTTTTACCCCCACCGACCAGAGAGCTCACAGTAAAGAGGAGCGGCAGTAGCCATGGCAGTGTTTGCCTGCTCCAGCTGAGGCACTGATGTTTCTATGGATGACTTTCAGGCTAGTGTTAAGGTGGGCCCCATTTTTGGTGAAGAAAGAGCCATTCTCTCAGGTCTGGCTGCAAATCTTCCACTATCCCTTCCTCAGCTGTAGCTCCACAGCAGCGTGAGCACCAAAGGTTGAGTTTGTTCCCCAGCACACTGAAAATATCAGTAGCACTCAGCCTTAGTAGCCTTTAACATTTAAATCACAGGAAGGCCAACAGGACCATCTCATGCAACAAAGTAATAGAAAAATGCAGAGATGGAAAAGACACCAGCAAAGTTTTCTTTGTGATCATTGTTTAACACTGTAAGTAATTAAATATTAATGAAAGTATGCTCCTTTCATTTTGTGAGCAATTTAATTCAATTAAAAATAAATGGATCTCCTTGGCTCAGTGGATATACTGATATTCAGCACTGCCCTTAACTTAGTTTCAACAGCATTTAACTCCAGCACAGCACAAAGTACAGCGACTGAAACATAGCCCCCAGCTAACATCATTAACTCTTTACGTCCCAGCGGCACGATTCCGCCACCCTGCTGAACCAACACGGCCTCTCCCAGGGAGTATTGGCTATGCTGTTTAACTTGCAGGAGCAGTAATTTATACCCAGTGTGTTAGCGAAGATATCTTGCACTGGGGCACTGTTTTCTTGAAAGGAAGCCATTTCAGAAAGACTTAGCAGGCCTGCGTGGGTCTGAATCTACTAGCATGCCGTGATCTGGTTAAGTAATATATCTGGGAGCTTCATGTCACATAACGTAGCACTATTCTTTTATGGCGCTGAAAGAGCTGTTTTAGATTCCCTCTGAGCCCATAGGCCATGTCTTTCTGATAATAAGAGTGTTATCAATGCTTTAATATTGAACTCAAATCTCTGCGTGAGAGAGCATCTAAGAGCTATTACTCAGTGCTGAAAGCAAAACCCAACTGTTCTGAATGGGGAGGAAAATGCCAATCTGTTGACAAAAAGTTAAACAGAGGTGAAATCTAAACTCTGGCCAACATTTTACAGCCTTAACGCATTGTTAACTTTTCATCTTATCTGTCAGGAATAGGAAACTAATGTTTAAAAACAATGTATTGCTTTTACGGGCAAGGTCAGCATTTGTTAGATTTCAGGGTTACGGCGAGCATAGTCAGCCAGCACTACGCAGAAAGAATTGCTCCAGCACCCATGGGCTGAGGTCTTCCAAAAGTTAAAATGTACAAACCAGTTTCATTCCCATTTCTTTCCACGCAGCCAACACGAGCTCTGCTCTGACATTTTTTGTTCGGCCCCTGTTTTCACATGCGATAGTGCTCATGGTGGCTGAAGGTTAACAACTTTCAAAAGGTGCTGCTGAACAAACCCTAGGTCAAAGAAGCGGTTGCTGCATTTTGCTTTTGGGGGAGCTCAGGTTGAGGGTCATTCCGCTCTCTTCCAGGGGCGAGGTCCAGATATGTGCGCCTGCCCCTTGCACAATGCCGGGCTTTGTTCGAGCAGCAAAGCATCCTTGCTCAGCCATGCAGTTCCCAAGGAGCTGTGTAGGTAAGATAATACAGGGGAAGTGGAACAGAGAGCCATTCTCTGCGAGAGAGAGAAAGAGAGATATCTTGTTCGGAAAACACGACTCGAGGATGTTTTCCTTACATGCTTTTATATTCAATAATCCCACCTCATACACTCAGAAAGCATTTGATCCATGGGACAACTGTATGGACTAGCAGATCGTGATGTCATTCGAAACAATCCACGTGCAATGCCTGCTGCGCAGCAAACAGGCCAGCAAGGGAAAAAGAAATGAGTTTCATGCGAAACAAAAGAGCTTCCAAAACATGTGCTGCGTGTGCTGCCACATTCATGAATTTGCTTTCCTGACAGATGCAGCCCCTCTCTTTCCTTAGCAGTAACCATTCAGGTGGGCAAGACTTGTAAGCCTTTTTGTGCAAGCAATAAAAAACCACCATAAATGGCAGTGTGGATGAAATTTTGTGGAAATCCTAATAAGAGAGAGACATTTTTGATCATTCACACTGAAACAAAATGTGTTCGTCATGACAGTAAGAACATTCGAGGGTTATACGCAGATATGCAACATACCATCCAGTGAAAAAAAGGCAACACATTATGACTTAGGTGATCAGTCACACAGAAGAGCTTATAAATTGCAAATACTCAAAAATGACCAGCTTTTGAACAAGTAGTAGATCCAACTGTGCTTATAAAAAATAATACGTAAATACAATCATAAAAGCCAAACAAAACAAAACCAAACCAAAAAAACCACAAAAGGTCTCATTACATCAGGTAAAGTATTTGGGATTAATTATTTGAGCAGTTCTAGGTGAGGTATGTTTTGTACCTTCTGCCTCATGTGCTTGAAGACTTCCCAGCTTTTATCTCTCTAAGCAAATGAGAGCCCTCAAGGCTCATTAGGGCTATTTACACAGTTCTTAACTGGAAAAAATTAGATCTACAAAATTGAATAAATAAATAAACTGATGTGAAGTATGAATGGGAAGTCATGTTTAAAATCGATTCCCAAGTCTGCTACCAACATGAACCTCCCAGGGGCTACTTCAAAGAAATAGATGTAGGGAGAAAAAAAAAGGAAAAGTGGAAAAAAAATGGTGAAAACCGTTAAGAGTTAAAATTAAAGTTCATGACAAATCAGAGATACCAGAGTCTGTCTCAAAACATAAATAAAACCCAGAGGAGAATGGCACAACTAAAGGTTCCAAAATTCAGGCTCAACTCTCTGAGGGTGCACATTTTTCTGCTCATTATTTGCAAAATATAGATAATGGTATGTTTTTTCTCCTCCAACTTATTGGTTCTGTTTCTCTAAGTATGGGATATCTCTTGCTGTGGATGTGCACACCCATGCTTATTAAGGGAGAGAGACAGGGACTCTTGTTACACGGGGCTAGAGGAGCATTTACAATCATGTTGATGTCCCAGACATGCAGGTGCAACTACTCACGGCCAGCCAGTTCCTGCCATCCATACACACATGTTCCTTTGAATGGCAGCTTGTACCTACCCACCCACCTCAAAATAACATCTATCTAATTAGCATAGCACCTGGACTATCCACATTTTCCAGTGCTGAACCACTTCTTGGAAAGCAGGCCCTGGCTTCTAGAAAGGAGAAGGGGAAAATGGATATTGCAATAGAGGCTGTAAATTACCAAGTGGCCAATTCAACTGATGCACATGAAAGGAAGAGTATCTTCTCATCACCCTTCTTCTCAGATGCTGCGATTCTGTCAGCAGAAATTGTCCATTCGTAGCCCAAAGCAGGTTTCAGTTTGTCCTGTAGCATGTCTCCATTTAAGCACATTGCCCCTGCCTGTGCCCCTGCAGACTTTATCACTATCAAAGTTTGACTCTCTGCATTGCCTCAGTACTGATAACACAGTTTTGTTTTTCCAGAACTCCTTTGCTTCAGTGACAGGATTGCTCATTGCTTCTGCTTAGCTTAGCAAGGCTCACACAGCATATCTATTGATGAACTACCTATTTGTAATCTTCTTTATTACCACAATAGGAAGGACAGAAAAGGCAGCTTTTCAAACACCCTTCATGGCATTATCAGCCCAGCAAGAACAAGTTGCTTCGAAAGCAGAAGTTTAAACTGATCCCTTTACCCCTTGGAAAGCAGAACTGAAGAGCAACCCAGAAGGAGGCATTTTGCGGTCAACCACAGCTGAGGTTCTCAGCTGCGGCAGTCTCAGATGCACAATCAGCTTTCAGCTGAATCAAGAGGAATCATGCATGCAAACCTAAATGAAAAGTCAGTCTTGCATCCATAGTGTGCAGTCTGCATTGCATCCAAGACATATATTTCTGAGCAAGATAAAAGTTACAGCAGACTTCCAAAATATAACCTCATCAAGCAGAGTTGAATATCTGAAGAACATTTGCTTGGAACATTCAATAATTCAAGTTTATACTCAAATATTCTCCAGAGCTGCAAAATGGAAGCTAAGCATCAGTTCTTTCTTGAGACTTCATCCCGTCTTCAACAGCATATTTAAAAAAAAAAAAAACACCACAAATTTCCAGTAGCATGTGGATAACAGGATACAAATATCAGAACATTGTTCAGCGTTAACTATTAAACATGGCCTGCAGCCATACCACCTGGGGCTCTGATCTTGACAGCTCTCACAAGTTACAGAAGACTTAACTCCAGCCAGAACTTGGACAAAAAGCCCCTAAGGAAAATATAAATGCTACAGAAGAGATTTTTGCAATTCAGTAGGAGAAAATGACATAAGGAGATTCTAGTGGTTGCAGGGTGTTTTGACTGATGGCTTTTGTAGGCTCATTCACTGCTTGGGGCAAGGGTGTTACCTGCCACATTCCTCCTCGGTTATGAAATTACTTCCCGCTCCTCTAAATTCCCCTCTATGATTTCCACATGACACTGAAATGTCCAGTGCTAGATTATCAGCTACTGTGGCTGTATGGTATCAAACACTTGCTGCTTTTCACTCCAGAGCTGTGTTTCCACAGCGGGTAAATCGCTTCCTATAGACGTAAAGTCTACGGTAAAGTGCTTGAGATCCTTAGATATGACATATGCATAAAACACTACCGTTAATATACGACTATAGCTCAGATAACGATGTGAAGCAAGGATGGAAAAAAAAATCTTTGCTTTTTTTGTCATCTTTTTTCTGTCCCACTCACCTCTTCTCAGCAAAACCCCAGCTCGAACACATCTGCAGAGTTGGATACAGGGCTTCACCTTCACACGGTCTGACAGCTGGAAGTGTTTTTTCCTCCAAACAGCCCCTTCAAACGCTTCTGAGTTTCAGGTCTGTTCCCTCAGAAAGTTATCCGTGGGTGAGGGGACACTCAAACCCTTCCCCTCATTGACAGTGATTATATTCTTTCCCTTGCTTCTCTTCCCTTACCTGGGGTTGTGGTGAAAACCGACTGCAACTGCTCTAAGGAAATCCTGTTACGTGCTGCCATGTACCAGGTGACAACAAGATCAGGTCAGGTGTTTGATACCCAGGCCTTTGCAGGTAATCATCAGGTAGCATTACAGGTAGCTGAGGCTCAGCACATTTTAAGGGGTTATGATGAAGCAGCTCCCTTACTTGTGTAATCTTTTTCTCAGTAAGATTTTTTAAAGAGGCACGTGGAATTTTATTTCTAATGCTATGCTATCCATGGTCAAACTCAGAGATTAATTTTTTTGCAACTGAAAAAATGTGAATAAGCAATGGGTGAGGTTTGTGAGCCCCAAAAGGTGATAGTCACTAATATCTCCGAGTGGTAAAATATTCTATGAGGTTTTGATTTTTGCCACCAGATTTCTTCTCTGATGTTAGCAGATCAATCCCCGTTCTCCAAATCTTCTTAAAACCTCAAACGAGTGCTGCTTTCAAGTCTTGAAAGAAAAAGCTCTTCACTTTCTGTTTTTTTCTTCTGTGTCCAGAAAACAGTCCAACAGAAGCTTCTTAAATCAACGAGAAGCTTCACTTGGGATTAGAGTATCAGCCCGTGGATCTGACCAGACCGGAGTTAAATTACATTTCAAAACAACATTTTAAATACTACAATCACCATTTCTGAGTGAGTTTGCATGGATTTCAGTCTGTTTGGTTTTCTTTTAAGCTCGAAACCTTGCCGTCACCGCAAAGTTGCCGTCTTAAGTGTAAATCTAATCTAAATATTTTCCAACAGAGGGAAGAAGAAGAAGAAGGGGGAAAAAAACCCTTTCTCAATCACGCTGGAGGCTTTGAAAGCGATCCCGCGGGCAGGCTTTGCCGCCGTGCTTTGCATTTCCCGGCCGGGTGCCGGGCACGGAAACCAGAGGCTCACTGACACCCAGCGGCTGCCGCGGAGAGCGCAGCGCCCGGCCCCGCCGCCGCGGTCGCTCCGGCCCCGGCTCCGCTCCTGTCCCGGCTCCGCTCCGGCCTCCCGGGCAGGGCCCCAGCGGCTCGTCGTTCTTCCGCTGGGTCAGGGGCTTCCCGAAGGCTCGAACCGCAACCCCGTTCCCGCAGGCAGGAGCGCTGGAGGGCTGCGGGCCGGGCAGGAGGCCGGGAGCAGGCGGATGACTGCGGGCTGCGCTGCGGAGGGAGACAGGGGATGCCCGAAGTAAAGAGAAGGGGGATGCCCGGAGATTTCAGGAAAAGTTTTTCTTAATATTTTAAATTAAAAGTAAACCAAATATTCAACCTCCATCTCTTTGCTTAATATAAAATGAGCCAAAATACTTGCACGTAGATGAAGTAGCCACAGAAGCTGAGTACGCAGTGCCTTAAAAGAAGCCTGTATCAATTGGCCTTAGCCCTGCCTTCCCTCAGCTCTGAGGATGTCCTCCTTAAAGGAGTGTGTCTGCCTCAACACTAGGAAAGAAAAAAACAGGCACCAGACTCCTGGAGCTGCAGGACTGGACGCCCAACCAAGGACACGTTGGTACATCTCCAGCAAAGACAAAAGGCGGCTCCAGTGTGAAGATAGGTGTAAAAGTGTGCCTGTGTCCAAGATAAGAGCCAGTCTGCGCCGTGCATACAGCTCACAGCAGCAGTAAGCGAGAGCTTTGCTTCTTTTGATACCAGCATTCTTGCCGTGCTCAGCACCAGTTTCTGAATGCTTTACAGACATTAAAAGAATAGTGAAAACTGGATCTCTTTACACAAATTCTTAGTTCTGTCCTCCAATTTTCGCAATCCGTATTTTATTGGAGCAGTACAAGGAGGAATTACCTATCATATTTTAGACTTTGGAGTGTTGGGTAAAAAAGACACAGTTTTCATTTTGCCTGCAGTTTATGCATACAAGACAAACACTAGCAGTGTGGGGGCTGGTTTGAAAAACAGTTGTATGACCCTGACTTGCAACAGGCCTGCAGCCAGTTAGTCCTCTTCAGCAGTTTACGTGGTGGCCACCCTGCAGTTGCCAGGCACTTCACCAAGCACGCTGGGGTGTCCTTAGAGCAAATGGAGATCCTCTGTTAGCAGCTGGAGGTGCAAGGTGTCTGAGACAGCGCTGGGCTGGGCCAACACAGCCCAAAATCAGAAACGTGCACTGCTCCCAGTGTGCATTCCATTTCCTTGCATGGGTTTTTGGCTTATCTTCAGACGTTACTGTCAACTTCTGCAAGGGTAAAGGCAGGAGGTTTGTTCCTCCCACAAGATCTGGAGTGACAGGCCCATGTGTGACACAACCGTTTGACAGAAAATTGCTTCAGTCTCTCTTCGAGTGAGTGTCCCAGCAGCACAAGAGGATCCGGAGACAGCGCAACCCAGAACTTTTGACAGACAAGTCATCTAAAAAATGTGGGATGTGGCCCTAAGCTAAAAAGAATGAATTATTTTGTCTTTTTAAAAATTTTTTGGTTTTTTTTGGTGGAGAAAATAATTCCCTTGTTCTCTTCTTTAGCAATTTGCATTTGAATAGGTGGATCTGTTCTTTACATTACTTTTGAGAGCCTGCATTTCCCAAATTCCAATTACACCACTGGGCTTTCCAGGACAGGAGGGAAGCCAAAACATTTCCATCTAATGCAAACATGGATTACTGGAAGGATGTTCTCATCCTTCAAAAATGCACTGGAAGCAAGAGCCAGGTTTGCTAGCACCTTCTCTGCAAGCCATCGCTTCCTTGGCTTGCTGAATGTAAAGAAAGAAAGCCTCACCAAAAGGAAAGGGCAGAAGTTCCTGGAACGCCACAGCCTGCAAAGAGAGCTGAGGAAAGTGCTACCGGGCAGGCAATTACACCCACAGCAGCTGCACGGAGGGTTAGCACGCTGCCTCACAGTGAAATCAAGTGCACTGATGGCTGGAGGCCCTCTCCCATCAGTCTCCAGTTAGTATCCCGTCTATATCTGTGGAAGGCCATCTCCAAGATGAAAGATCCAGTGCAAGGAGGGAAGATATTTAATACCTCATATGTTAGCGGAGCTGAGACTTCAGCTGTGACTACCCCCAGGCAAATCCAAGTTTCCAAATGTTCCAGGTATGGTTCCAGGAGGCATCTTCAGTTCCAGGAAGCAGATCTCTGTGTTAGCACAACCAGTGTCCAAAGCACTTCTTTCTTTAGAGTCTAGATGGAAACTTCATGTCAACCTGAACCGTTCTTCCAGCCAATGGACACAACAAAGCCCTGAGAAGTACTGATGAGCTGAATGTTGTCATTGTGTCTGTATATATATTTATTATATATATACATATATATAAATAAAAAGATATTGCCGCCACTTGTCCCTCCCTCTGCTCCCAAAAGTTTGGGGAATGTGGGAAGCTAGTCAACCACAAAGTGAGAAATCTCAGAGCATCCATCCCTGCAGAACTCATTGCATGCCAGTTGCTGTACTTAGGGTGAATTGGGAGCGGGATCTATTAGAGAGAAAAAGTACAGAGTAGAGTTAAGAAGCAATTTTTTTCATTCTAACTGCTGCCCTTTTATCTGCTTTCCTTCTCATGTTTCTGGGCTTTTTTTTTTCTTCTTCTTCCTTCTCCTTCATCCTATGGAAGTGGCACTGAATGCTGATGAGATAATAAATGGCCAAACCCCAGGCAATCATTTTCGGGTAATTAGTTCAGCTACTGAACTTCTAAGAGTAATTTTTTTCACCTGCCCAGCCAGAAAACTTGGGTGGTTGGTTACCCCACCACTGCTGAGTGCTCTTTGGGGAAGGGGTACTCAGAAGTACAAGTACTTGAGCTCCTGGATACATGATGCAATCTCTAATTAAGCCTAGCCCTGGCCTAGACATTTAGTACTTTATTTACTTTTTATGAAATTCCTCACTTGTGCCAAAAGTCAAACGTCACAACCCAGCAGGACCAAATCTAGGATCTGTTGTAAGCTTCTGTGCACAATCGCATCCACAGATCGATTCGAAACAATTGGAATATTACCACTTTAGGGAACCTGGGGGATGCCCTTTTTCTGTTTTGGAATAAACTTTGAAGGGAAGTGTGGAGATGGAAATCATGGCATTTGGTTTCATGAACATGACAGGAGAGCTTCCAGCTTTCCCCTTTCCAGGATGTTCAACCCCCATTGAGTCCCAGGGTGCCAGGGTGTGGGGGGTGCCTGGTCACACAGCCCGGAGCTGGGCTTTCATGAGCACTGGGCTTTCACAGCTCCCAGCCCTGCAACAAGGAGCCTGTAAGCCCTAGGGCTGTTGATCCCGAAGCAGGCTGCCTTGGAGCTGCAGGCCCTTAGGGCTCCAACTCCAAAGCAGTCCAAGTGACGAAGAAGCCCTGGATCTGCAGACCCTGGAAGCCCACCAGGTGAAGCGAGCTAAAGCCTTCCTGGCAGGTGGGCAGGCTTCCAGAGGAGCCTTTGCCTGTGTTTTGCTGGCAGGTCCCCAAACCTGTCTAGTTCCAAGAAACACTCTGGTTCCAACAATCTGGCATTTTCCAACAAAGAACTCTTCCATCTGAGAATTCCTGCCCAGCTCCAGTGTACCCTTGGAGTTTCAGAGGTGACCTCTGGTAAACTGAGGGGAGATTTGGCGTTTTGGATGTACAATGAACTTCATGGCAGAACACGTGATGACCAGGTCTGGGGTTGGGGAGAGGAAGCTCTGCATGGTCAAATTACAGGGCTTCGTACCCTCCCCTCTGACATGGGTCAGCATCACAGGCAGAACCTAGGATTAAATAAACGAACCGTTTGTCTCCTTTGGTTTTGGCAATTCATATCTGATACTCATCAGATTCAAAAATAAAGTCAAGCAGCCTGGAAACACACAGAATTCATCAGGCACCTCTGTACTTCACGAAGCGGTGAAGGAAGGACACAGACATTTCTTCCTCCACACAGATCATCTTTAGAAAGTTTTCTTCTAAATCTGCATTTTAGAGTGCCACTCTTCTTTTTTTTTTTTTTTCCCCCCTTCTCCTGTTTCTCCTCTTAGTCACCTTCCGTGACAGATGTCACCGAGCCTCAAAAGAGACGCTTGGATAAATCGGTAAATAATATTCATGAAATAGTACGTGCTAGCATATCCTGCTTTTCTTTTTATCCGTTCTAACAATACCAAATTCCTCATCCCTGAGACTCACATAAAGCCCATGACAGAGGGTTCACATTCAAAGTCCAATCAGCAATTCACAAACTAACAGAGAATGATCTAGCTGATTTCACTAGGGACCTCCATATGGTGATGAAATTTATTCTGAGCCATGTTTAGGTTTTGTAGTTGTGGGCACCATACACAAACCCTGAGAGAAACTGAGATTTTTAAAGCTGAGCTGGGAATTTACTAATACAGCTCCTACTGAAATAAATGGATGCTGTTTGCCCTCAAAATCTCAGTCATCCTAGAAGTTGGAGAGAGTCCTGTGTCCTGCATGTTTGTTTCTCCATCAAAATAAGGCTAATCTCTTTCAGCCTTTTGAGTCTACAATCATTACCTAAAGCGTACTTTTTTAGACAGTACTTTTGCTGTTATATCCTGGAGGTGGACATGCCTTCTCCAGTTGTAATATTTTTAACCTATAATTGTGCAGTTGGACTCAATTTTCAAAAAGCTGTAATAGGAATTCATATTCCCCAAGTCTTTGGAGCATGTAACAAATATACATTTTTATAGTACTGTATAGGTGTGAAGTTTGTGTGGCTTCTCTTCAAAAGAAAATAACACTCCAGATATATACTATTTTTCCTCCTTACAGTTTGAAAAATGGATTGATTTTTTTTTTCTTTCGTTTTTGCCTGTTTAAGTACAGGACTGGAGTTGGTTTTTTTCTGTACTTTTCCCTTCAGACAGCATATTTTTCTGACGGAACTCCCCTCCCCCCAATACACAATGTGCTTTTCTGATTTACCAGCTCTAGCATTTTCTCAACAATCATGTGAGCAAGAGCAAGGACTGAATATTTTTAGACACTAGAACTAAGCAGATGGCGAAGGATGTAGAAGATCAATAACTCTAGTTTTTGTAAAGTTTACAGCTCTGCTTATTCCAGTGTATTTCAAAACACAAGAAGAATATAAAACTTCATCGAATGAACCGGGAGAAAACTGCACTGGCCTGGGTGCCTTGTTGTACGAGAACATTTTTCAAGCCATTCTTTGAAAGCAAGCCATGCACTTGCTCCAGCTTTAATTGCAAACTCTCCCTTTGTTAATCTAATTGTACTCATGTTGCTGTTTGGTAAAAGGTCTTGGACAGATGTGTGTTCATCTGACATTCTTCCAAGCATGTCTGCATGGTCAAACTTGAAAGGTTTTTGGGAGCTGAAAGTCATCCCATCAGGAACCAGAAACAACACCATCTGCTTTAGGTGACTAAGCACACATCAAGAATAACCATCTCCCTCCTTCAGGGCTCAGGCCTCCACGCTCCCTTGGGCTTTTCCTGTGGAGCAGCTGCCCTTTAGAGGTGCAGAGGAAGGGAAAACCATAGAAAAGTTCAGCCCACGATGCAGATTTCACTACCACTTCAGGAGCCTGAGGGCTTAACTGAAAACATGGTGGAATCAAAAACTGGTGGCACAGCACTGGAAATGGGTTCTCCTGGCTCCAAAGTAGGGACACTTAAAGAGGAGAAACCAGTGTCTTGTTTTGTGACCTTGAGTAAGGCCCTCCATCCTTCTGCGCCTTCACTTCTCAGCCGCACTTCTCCTCTGTACCTCCTTTCCCTTGCAAATGGCAAGGCTCACAGGGCGGGCACTGTGTCCATGACCCTGCAACATGTGGGGAGGTGTGTTGTTAGTGACCCACAAGCAGTAAGCAGAATTAGGAAACCAGTCACCAGACCACCGGTTGACAGAGGTTGGAGGGGACAAACAGAATTCCCCAAAGTCATTACAACAGAGGTCACCTTAGCGAGGGTGTTCCCAGACACCACCTGACAGGGCTGTGGGGCTAGGAGCAGGCACATCCCACCCTTTGGCAGTACCTGCTGCAAGCATGCTGTGAGCAGCTGAATGCCAGAGACAAAAAGGCTGGTAGGCAAGCAGATCCTGCTGTAGCTTTCCATCCGCAGCTGCTGACCTTTCCAGTCCCCCGGCTTCAGTTTGCTAGTGGCAATGCCCACACTGTGCTGATCGGGAGGAACTGACCAGGAGACCTTCATGCATTTCCCTGAAGTTGGAATGGAGCAGTCCCTAAAACTAGGGAATGAGGATGAGGTCAAGGAAGATCAAAACACATTTTGATGCTTTGTTTTCAACAGATGTAAGGCAGCTGTGGTTTACATGGTATTTTCAGGGTTTGCAGCATCCTCAAGCTCTTTGTGCTTGGCACTGGCAAGGCAAGCATCACAGCTGCCGTCTGGTATTCAGCAAGGGCCGGGGACTAGACGGGCTGGGACCAGTGAGGCTCCTTGCCTGCACAGGAGGAGACACATGGGGCAGGGTGGTGATGCTCTTCTTACACCCACTTTAAAGAGTTGCTGTGGGGTTTCCAACTTCCAGCCAGACTCACCACCCAAAAGCTGACCCCACCAAGTGCCTCAGTGCCATCTCCAGCAGCTGTCCCTTCCACCCGAGCAGTGTCAGCCTTGGAGCCGGGCCAGCATCTACGTGTGGAAGCTGTTCCCTCCTCCAACCTTCTGGACCTTAGGCAAAAGAGCTACTAAATGAGCCATACTGACACCAATACTGCAATCAATTTGTTAATAGGGATGAGAGACAGACTCTGCTGCCGGGAGGAGGAGGAGAGGGGAAAGGAGATCATTATTTTTAATTTAAATAAATCAATATGTTAATAGGGGAAAGGATGCACTCTGCACAAGGATGGTGGAAGGCGGAAGGCAAATGAGTACAGCATTTTGGGGGCGGGGGGGGTGGGGTGGGGTGCCATGTAGTTTGTCATTAGCCTGGGTTTAAAAAAAGTCGATTATTTAATATAAAAAGAGTGGGAGTAGACAACTTTAAAAGTCCACTAATAGCAAATAACTAATTATACCCGTCTGAGACTCAGAAGCATGCCTGGCTCTTTTCTTTCTTTAAAACAAATTAAAGAAAAAGGAAAGCTTGATTCCCAGGAGGGCTTATCTAAGGCCTCTCATCTCTAATACACATCTAAAGGGACAGGGAAAATATCTTTTATCACTTAAATCTCCCTGAAATTTAAGACCAGCTGGGATTTTTTTTATGTGGATATGATTCATTAAATTCATATCATTCCAAAGAAACCTTCCTGCCGGTTTATCTTTGCCACTGCAGTCATCTCTCCAGAAAAGCACAGTTTCCTGAATGTTGTCAACCTGGACAGCTCAATTTTTGGCTGAAGGTTAGATTTCATTCGGAAACTATGGAACTGGCCCCACATTTTTCTTTTCAAGGAACTGGTATGTGCAAATCATTCTCGAAGTCAACTTTTTCCCCTCTGCTGAGACAATAGGAAAATCCTGCACCACCGTGCCGCTTCCAGCTGTTAGGCTTCTCGGTCCTGAGAGGTGGGGTGGTTTTATTTTCATAATACGTTTCAATATTTATGCATTGTACTTGGGGGGTTTAGCGTCTCTGATCAAATATAGGTACAAGAGCTGTGCAGGCTCAGCTCTGAGAGCTGGCTCAGAGAGCAGCCGCATCCAGCCTCCGCTGGGATCAAATGCAGCAAGTTTGTATTTCAGCAATCTTTAGAGCCGCTCTACAGCGAAGCGATGTACGAACGGATAAATGCGATGTACGAACGGCTGTGGCGGAGTTGATATCCCGGTGTAACGTGCAGCCGCTGAAACGCTCCGAGCAGCACTCCGCCGAGTTTTAGCAGGGAGGAAAATGTATGTTTTACATAATGAGCTCCTTCACATAGAGTGCCACAAAAGTTACTAGGGAGACGGTCCGTCTTAAGCGCAAAGAAAAACAAAGGGAAGTTCATGTGGCAAGATTGCTCCTTGCTGGCTCCGTCTCGCAGCCGATGCGGAGGGTGGGGAGGCACTTCCAAGGGCGATGGTTTGAAAAGCGGAGCTGAGCCGGGGACCCGGGCGGCGGGGAGCAAGAGGCTTTGGGAAAAGGTCAGGCGGAGGGCAGGGTGGATCGAGTTCAGGGGCGGCTGTGGAAGAAAGGACGCGCGGCCCCAACAGATGCTAGTCGCGTTGTTCTGCGCGCTGTCGGAGGGCACGTGAGCGCCATGGTGATGGGTGCGCTCTGACATCCTGAATAAAGGAGCCTTGAGATGGGGGGGCTCTGGCGAGGGGGAAAGGGGCTGTATCCCAGCCTACTTGAGTACTTCAAATCAGACTGCACCTAGCACTAGCAAAATTAAAAATAACTGCAAGCGACTGCATAGAAGTAAGCAACCCAGAACTCCCTGAATTTATCCCAGGGCAGATGAGCAAGCAGTTTTTAGCCTGGGATTTTTCTTTTCTCTCATCCATTAAACAGACATAGCGCTGCCTTTTGAACAGCTCCGCAGGAGCTGAGGGTGGGGAAACTGCCCGCAAACTCCCCGATTCGAATGCTTCTTTCCCCAAGCAGGCACCTGGGCACATCCAGCTTTTGTGTTTCCCTGGGTGAGAGTATCATTTTTCCTGTTTCCTGTTTTGCCCTGGAGGAGCTCACAACTTCCCTGTATCTCAGTTCTACTTATTACTCAAAGATTTACAGTTATATTTCTAAGGTTCAGAAAATTCAGCTTGTGCAAATACTCTCCGTTAGTAAAGGCTATATTATCTGGTAGATACAGCATCCTTAGGTTCAAATTAGGTCTTTTACCACATTTCCAAAATCCTCACAGACCTTCTCTACCTTGAACACAGTGAATGTGATTAAAAGTATCCGCTCCTCTCGCCAGATTCCTGTGGGAGTATCAGATCTAAACTAGATTATTACACTAAAACCCAGCTTTTCAGTTCAACCCAAGTTAGCAGTCAGGATCCTTCGGTTACAATTTGAAACTATCATCAGCATTTAGGGGCCAGACTCATACAGGAATCACCAGCGAGAGCTCACGCCACAGATTTACTTTGGCTTTGCAGCTCCTAAAAGCAATACAGCTCTCTGCCGATCTCCAAACGCAGCCAGTAACATAAGCTAGCATCCTTCACTAAATACTCACGAACGATCAGTTTTTAAAAGCCTAGCAAAACAAGAAAAATCCTCCTGATAGAATAGTTCTCAAACTAAAAAAACCTCTTTACTTATTCAGTAATGACTTTTGTTTTAGGACATCATGCTGTCTTCACAAGAACAGTTTAACCAGTGGGCAATATTTTGCTGCTGCCTTCAGTCCAGCAATTAGAACAACTAACAGATAGTCCAGACAGCAGCCAATTTATCTGCAGAAAGGGAATTTGCATTTCTCTTTATATACTGTATGTTAAAGACATGCAGTATCATACAATAGTTACCACTATATAAACAAATTATAATTCTAAGGTCTTCAAAGCAGTGACCTTCCGTTTTTATAGTGCACCTGCACAAAAGCTTTTAAGCTGTTTAAGACATTTTGAACCTCTTGTCAATAGCTTTTGACTACTCCTATGATATAATTATCAAATGGTTACATATCTAATGTACAATGTATAATTAACATATATACGAATAACATAGACACTAAAATATATTTACTAAATATTAAATTATATATTCTTGTATACTACGCTTTATACATTATATTATATATCTTAAATATGTCATATATAGTATATCTCATAATGTTTATTTTTATATATATATATAAAGCCAGCATTTGACATGTCTCCACACCTGATCAGACATGTACATATATATATGCACCCGCGTGTATTATGCATACATACATCAGCAGCATGCTATTACTGCATAACAGTATTTGGGACTGCTGGTTTTTAAGCATATGGTTTAAAGAAATTTCCTTACGACATATCCAGTAATTACATAAATAAAATAGATTATGAAAGTCTACATTGGTATCAGGTACTTTCTGTTAAGAAAAGTATTATGAAAAGTATTAGTAGCAGAACCTAATTATTGGTGATGAAAGTAATTTCATTTCAAACATCCTATTAACTAAAATCCATACATAGAAATTATTGGCTGCTTGCACCAATCCCCATTATAAAAACCGGTGAAATCCCTTTGCAAAAAAAGGGAAGACTACAGCTTAAGCCTTAAGTACTTCGATAAAAATATAAGATCAGTTTCATCCCAAAGTACAAATCCCAATCTCCATCTAAAACTGACCCTAAAATATATTCAGAGCTTGTTCTAATCACAGGAGATGTATTCTGAATAGGACAGCCCTCTATCATCTGCTAAGTCTCTTTAAGTCATCGTTTTCACTGTATCTAAAAAATTAATTCCTTTTCAGAAATATTCTCATCTTCTACTAAAAGGAAAAAAAAAAAGGCTTTTTTTGATGTAGAGTGACAGGATTATGAAGTGACCCTTCAGGTCAGAAGGAGACTTTTCCTTTTCTCATCAAGGAAATCAATTTCTAAGTCCAAGTCTCTTAAAATAATATATTCTTGTGGCACGCATACAGCTTTTTTTGATCTGCTATGAAAAGAATAAGAGGTAAAGAGGATCAGGGGTGGCGATGGAATATTATAATCTGCCACACTCACACATCAGCCTTTCACTAAGTAATTCCAGATAAATTGAGGATTTACATATTTAAGATTAAACGGGGAAAGAGTAGCGATGCATAAATAGAAGAATACAAAGATACAATTTAGGGAAGTTAACTCTTAAAAACTTAATGTTACTTGATGTTTGATACCCTTCCCCTGTCCCATCCCATCTTTTTAAAGCACATAATGTTTATTAGGAAATAACCAGGATAATCTCTTTTAGATCCACTGAGCACAAACACAGATGCCTTAGGGTTTCTCTCCTCCACCCCTCCCACCTTCACTACTGAAAAAATACCAATTACCATGACAAGAAACAGTTAAATGCCTCCAAAGACACATACACACAGCAGATGGAAAACAGGAGGAAACCAGCTGGAAGTGTGTTTCCCTTAGAACTGTTTTTAACAGCCTGTGCACAAATAATGTCTCACTAATACGCAGATAAAAATAAAACATAAATATTTAAAAGGTGACTGGTCAAAGCAACAAGATGGCATTCGATATGGGAACTTTCCCTTTTCTATTCCCTTCCGTGTCCACTCTCCAGGTAATGGCTCTGAAACATCTCGAACCAGGTCTCTGACTGAGGGAAGGCAACTTTAACGTGAAAGCTCTGGTAATGGCTGTAACCTTTTGGTACTGCTATTTGCAAGGCACACGGGCTTGCCCTGGTTTTTATTATTCACCTGTTCAGCCTTTGCACTGATGTCGAGCTTCCTGCGTGGAGGGCTTCCCAAGGCTGCCTCCCAGTGCTGCCTGCCCCACCTGAGCTCCAGGAGCCGTTGTTCACACCAGCGCAAGACAAGAAGGCCAACCCTTTACAAAATTCCTTCTGCTCCTGGATGCTCAACCAGGAACTCCTTTTTCCAGAAAACACTAAGCAGTTTCTGATAATCAGGATATTTTTAAGGTGTCTGACATTGTAATGTGAGATTCCCTTAATCCATGTTTACCATGAAACATCTTGGCCTGACGCCTCCCAGAGTCCATGCAGCATCCACGCTCCCTTGTACCCCCGTGCCTTTGCCAGTTGGGAGAGCAAAATCTGTGGAGATGAGGAGAGATGGAAATGCTTATGCCCCTTTCTAGCTGAAGCAATGCAAGAGAGAGCAGGAGAAAGCACAGGCGTTGCTTGTAAGAAAGAAGAGGGACTTTCAGCACTGTAACTTCCAGGTTATAACTCATGCAAAGGCATCTGCAGGGGACAGTGAAGGCAGGAAGCCTACTGTTCTTCTCTAGGATCCCCAAGGCAGAAGGGTTTGTGATCTATCCTGCTTGTCCTGTCTTTGATCCTAACAACAGTATTATCATCTAGAACAATTTTAAGCAGTGTAGATGGGTTGGCCGTCACATATTTAGATCCCTTCCTTTACAGTCCCTTCTCCACTGCGTCTCATTAGGCAGCCCTCTTGCACTCATCAGGAATTCGGCAAAGCAGACCCTTAGCTGGTGTTAATTGGTCTAAGCCCATTTTCTTCAAGCTGCTCTAACTTACAGTGCCCAGGAACTTGACTCAGTTTCACTTTCCCGCCTAATGTGGTCTCTCGATGGAGGAACAGATGTGTTCCTTCTGCTCTGGGCCTGAAGCTTTAAGTCATTGCACACATTTTTGAGAATCCAAGAAATCTGGATTTTTTTTAGCAAATAAATCCTGAACATGATGACTTACTCCAATGAAAGAAGTTGGAAGCTTCAGAACATAATGCAGAAAGGTAACAGTACCTCATGCTGGTTCACCCAAAGCCAGAAAGAACTAGACAGTCCTCTCATGAGACACCTAGGTGACAGGGAAAGTGGGGTAAACACATAAGCACCTGGAGGAACTTTGGCCTGAATGACATCAGGAAATCAGACATGCTTTCTAGACAACAGATTAAACAACTACCAAGAGTGATTTGGCCCAAATAAAGCTTTACTGATTTGTACCAGTAAAATATGTTTGCATGTAGTCTGATGATTCAAGGTAAAACATAAGGGTGTGATTTTCTTTATTGATTTATCTTTGTTAATTAATTTTGCAGCCTTTTTCACATGCCTTCAGAACCAAGAGATGTAAGCAAGCCCTGGCTAAGTCCACTCTCTGCTCAGGTACAGCCCTGGCCTGGTTGCAGAGGCCAGCTCTAGTACAGGCAGTAGCAGTAAAGTCAGTGGGAGGTAAGGAAGGCGGACAAGTAATTGCTGTGAGGCAAAGATGGAGAGAGAATGGTCTTACACAGGTGGCATCACGAGGGTCAGCAGCTAAGGATGAGCACTTCTCAGAAGCTTTTCCTGTTAAAATTCTGGCAGCACGTCACTTGGCTTTACCAGAATATTAAACACCATTTTAAAGTTGTTTTTTAGTGCTCAATTTCTTTGTTAAAAGTGTATAGAAAAAGAACTATCTGTTTCCTCTGATGTTTCTTTCCCTCCATGAATGAACTGTACTTTTGTCTGTTTTTATTTTTGTACTGCCATATTTACACCTAACACCTTCAAACACATATTATTTTAGAGATCTGATACCATCTAGTGTTATTGCTGGCTTTTCACATCTTACACTTATCAAGTAACCACAGTCAGCAACATGTCAGAGTTCATCACTGCATCACGTCAGTAGTAAAATAAAACACGCTTCCCACCCAATATCTATATTTACACACCCCACAGGTGGGTGGTGAAATTTACAGTTCATCTAGGAAATTTACTCTTCTTTAATCTCTGGAAATTAGTTTATCTGTATGTATAAGTACCATGATCATCTAGTGCCTCGGCACTGATTTATTCAGCCTCTGTAGCAAATAGGCTGGGATTATTAATAACAAACATGCGTATTTATAACCAGCCTATATACAATCTTGGGCATGCTAAGGTCAAGGGCGCATTTACTTCGAAGCAACCAATGTTTCACTCTGTTTTTCAGTAAATTAGATGATATTTTAATTTTTAAATAGTAGTGACTGATGCAAAGTCTTCCTAAATATTCATAGTTACTAAAAGCTGGTGCTGTCCAGGAGGAAGATGCTTGTATGATTTCATACTAAAAGAGGACAAGATGAACAAGAAGAGCCAATCCCCACTGGACAACGTAGTGTATTCATCTGTTGGGGCACAATGAGCTTTAAAACACAAAGTGTTGCTGAACTGAAAATATGCAGAAATACAGTATTTTCATAAAGGTGAAAAAGAAAGAAAGGAACAGTGCGGTTAGTATTATAAAAGATGGTGGATTAGTATCCATGGAGACTCCTTTCTGTTCTTCATTCACCCAATATGTACAGGACGACTGGTGATTTCTCTACAACATCCCAACACTGCCTTAATCTGGACAGACAGCAAACACCTCTCTAGCTAAAGGGTAACTTGGACTCCATGTCCCTTAGCTCAAGGCCCCTCTCCTTGTGTAATTGGGATGGATGCCAATTATGATAGCAATTTCTGCAGCAGGGCCACTTGCCTACTTCAGAAGTGGACTGGTGGCCATCAATACTTTTAAGCCACTCAGCAACCTAGAAACAGTCATTTACAGGAGGTTCATATTTATTGCTACCCCTTGCAAACAATTCACTACCTCCAAAGGAAATTATTCTGTAATGATTAATTGCTTCATTGGAATCATGGGAGGGCAGTTTATAATTTTGTAGTTTTGTAGAACATAAAATCAGGATATTTTTCAGTGTCATGTTTCACTTGTCTACTTAGGACTGCTGGCAGTGGGTACTGAATGCTTTTACAGGCTCAAGGTGTAGTTTTCTGTGATGTTTACACATGCTAAATGCTTGGGGCTAGGAAACAGATACCTGTCTTTTAGGAGCACTCTTCCAGGCAGCCCTTTTTATTATACAGGCCGTGTGAATGAGATCAGCTTAGAGGGAAATGCCCTTTTGTGCCTCTAGTAAGGAAGTAAAGAACAAGAAAAGAGGCAAAAAGCCTATCTAGATAGAATTGCCTCCAAAAAATGAGGTGTTGACCTCATATGAGCGTTATTAATTCTGATATTGGAAAAACAAATTCAGTAGGTAGGAAGAATTGCCTCATGCTTCTATTCCTTTCAAGATGAATGGTTAATTTCTAAAAGAACCACTAAAAGTTAGCATGTTTGGTATGCGACTGTCCACACTTAGAAGAAAACACTGAGGTAGCTGAAGCACACCAGCTACGCTGCACCTCCCCAGAGTAGACTTGGCCATATCCTCCAGGTATTGCTGCACAGCCACCCACAGTGTTACCAAAACGGTAAGTTGTCAGCGCACACTGCAACTCACTGTGATGTGGCCACACCAGTTGTGAGATCAGGCGTGATGGAGAACTTCAACTAATAAAACATGCTACTAGCTGTAGGGAGTTCAGCTTCCAGGAGCTCCAGAGAGGCTGGATCCAGCAGACAGGCTATCCCAAGGCAGGGGGAAAGATGTTTTTTGATATCTAACCTAAAGCCTGCACCCCACCTTGGATGCCCCATCCAAGGCACCCAAATATGCAGCGATACTACTTACTTCAGGGATCTTTAAGGGTTTACTCAAGCCAATTACACTACAGTAACATAGAGGTTACAAAGACAAGAAAATGTCAATAACGGAGAGGGACAGTCACAGCCTCAGGGCCAACTGTTAATGAGAATTAGCAATGCATGTCCCTACGCCTATTATCTAGGAACTGAATAACCCTAGTATGTATGATATGACCCCAAATGTATTTAGTCTTCCACTCCTCAGCTACATTTCTCCTCTAGTTTCCCCTCTGTTACTCCAGTTATACATTTTTAGTCTCTCTGTTGTGCATCTCTCTATCACTATTCTCATTCTCTTTCTGCCAGTGCATGCGCAGCAGCTCTGTTGGAAAGTTTTCAAGAGGTAGGCTGTGAAAATAACTTCTTATTTTCCCTATAGTAACGTTTTTCAAGGCCGAAGAACTAGCTTGGGTATCATCTTTTTTCATTTCTCATGAAAAAGATGTTAACTCTTATTTTGAAACACTGTCTTATCAAAGAAAAAAGGAAAAAGCAGCTGTTTCACACTCTTTGAAGCAAAACTGACTAAAATATCTCATATTTTTTGCTCTACTTAAATGTTCTATTTTCATTTATATGACAAAAGGACTTGGAGCAATCCCTCTCCTTTGACCTGACACTAGATATTTTATTAAGTGACATCTGTTCTGGCTGAAGAATTCCAAACCACAAAGTTCTCTCATGCGAACACAGGACTTCGATGTCATCACACATACAGCAACAAACATATGTATAACAGCTTTTTCACAACAGCGGTTCAGTCTACCTCAGCTGATATCCCAAAGTCAACAGCATAGGTACATTTTCTTCACTCTCGTAGCACACATGGGCTTTTCAGCCACAACTAATTTCTATGTTTAAATTAAACATATGATATAGCTATATACTGAAATCCTTTCCTTGTGAAAGATTCCTTGATGGACTGCAATAATTACTTTAATGTCGTTGCCTTCAGAAGGTGTGTAAAAGCCCCTCTCAATCTGACGCTGATACAACTTTTATTTTTAACAAAGAAAGCTCTTAGAGCATCCTTATTTTTACTGCTGTTACTATATTAGCAGCTGAAATGTGATTGTCCCTTTGAGATCCACCATGTCACCTATAGTTATCTGAAATGCTGTTCTCAATTCATTATACACAGAAATAAAGATACAAATCCAGTCCTACAGTCTCATTTTACATGACGAGTCACAGTCATGTGGGAGATGTGTACCACCAAACTGTATTTAGTATAAATCTATATTAAAAGCCTGTCCTATATGAATATGTGGATTAGAAAACGTGTTTCCTGAGCATGTCTACAAACACGTGGTCCAATCCATATTCCTTGCCCTAATACAGATTTAATAAAAATGTTCACAAAATTCTTAAGGTTTTGCTGCCTTTCAATTTCTCCCCCTCAGGTGCTTCCTTCCCAGGGGACCGGTTGTTTTAAAAACAAATATAACTATGTTTTTCCTAGAAAATCTCCAGATAAGCACAAGTTGAAACAGCTTTTTTGTTGGTGTCCCCCCCCCCGCATCGAAGCTATTTCTTTCTATCTTTGACATGGGTTTTGTTCTTTTAAATTAAAGGAAGGGATCTGTAAACCTCTGAAACTTCAAATGACTGAATTGCTGCTCTGTCTGGGAAAGGCCATGGCTTATGGCAAAGCTAATAGCTCTGGAGTTGAACACACAGACTCTGAGCTCACGCCGCCGCAGAAGGGGCTTTCCAACCAGTGCATTAACAACTCGTTTCTCTGGGCATAGGTGTGGCCACCCTAACCCTGGAACAATACGGTAACGGTAAGTCATATGTTGCATGGACAGGGCAAGGGAGGAAAAGGGAAAATGTGCCATTTTCCATCACTTCCCATCACTTCCAAATTTAGAAGTGAGGCAAGCTCTACGGAAAAATTGCCTTCCACAACACACCTTGACTCTATTCTATCATTAGATCATCCCTGCTACAGCAATGTGACTGTTAGGGGCTTAGAAGCACCAAGAGTTAATTACCCAGATATTCAGCAAGGGGATCTTCTGGGTCCTTGCGGTGCATTCGGAAAGACCCGCTTTACATTAATCTGAGCAAAACACATTACCTGCGCGGTGCTTTGTTGAATTGATGCACACCCCTTCTCTCTAAGGTAAGAAGCACATTAGACATGCTGACAGAACCCACGTGAAAGCCGGGAGTTGCTCAGGGCTTTCTTGACATGTTTGCATAATTGTGGTTTTTCAGACCAAAAGCGGAAGGTAAACTTCATTCATGCCTGACCTGCTGGCCTTCACAGCTGGAACATGTTGGGAATCACTTCTGGCACCGAAAAGGTTAATTGCCTCCTGCTGTGAGGTAGGAGTCTAGAAAAGGATACCACATTTGGTGGGAATTATAGTAAATGAGGTTTTCTTTATAGCACTGCTCATTCTCAACATGTTGAAAGGGCATTAGTTCACAGTCACTTTCTCTGGAATTATCAAATCTGCTCAGGAAGCCTTCATTAGGATATTAAACAAGACTTAATAAGTGAAAGTGATTTGCATCGCTGATAATCGTGCGCATTAATCAAGCAAGCTTCTGTCTCTCCCTCTGCAATATGTTTCATGTTCCATTGTAAAGCCTCTTTAATTCTGTAGGGCTTCTTAAAAGGGAAACGTTACATTTAGAAAGCCATTTTTAAAATGATTTACTTAGCAAAGATCACTATAAATAATGTTCAACTCACTCCTCAGCTTTAACCATCAATATAATTAATACTGAGGGGTTTGTATCAGGGATATGGACCAGATGTGTTCCCATTTATCAGATATAGATTGCACTTACTCTAATAAATGTGTTTTCATTCTGAGTAACTTTTGAAACCAAATAACTGCATGTGGCACTTTAATCTGAAGTCACAATTTTAGGCTAAGGCATTTATTTCTCATGCCATGGGGGACGAAGCAAGCTTTCACTACATCATCCCACACGCCAGAATCACACCCGCAGTTCTTAATGAAATTGCGTGGCAAATATCTCCTGCTGTTCAGTAATTCCAAGGTAACTTTGCATGATCTACTCTTAGGGCATGATGCCACTTATATAGAGCACAGCCAGCTAGCACAGTGCAATTAATACCTGACACTTCTCCAGCATCTTCCTTCTCAGGATCCCACACTGAGCACCAATTGGTTTAATTTTCAGAACACCCCACAAGATGAGCCTTTCATACACAGGCAAAACGTCAGTGGTTAAGTGATGTTGCCTACACTAGCAAACCCTTGAGAAAACAGAATTAGACCCTTAAAAATTCTTACTTTGCTGTTCTTGTCACTAGCCCACACTAGCCAGCAACAAGCTCGTGCACTGCATGACCTAACACGACCCCACAAACACCAGGAGGGCTCTGCGCACTCACACGTGCCCCCTGGATACTCCACAGCCATGGGAATATTTTTAACAAGAAAACCAATGTCTGTATTACTGTTTCTCACCAAAAGCCTCACCAAGATTACCCTTTAGGAAAATCTTGTCACAAGAATCAGCAGCCAGTGTGAAAAATACGGCGAATTGAAAGCCTAATTATTGTTTATAGTGCCTCAGGCAGGACTGTGGCTGTGGTCTGTAAATATGCAGCAGTGACCAACGCTGTAGTCTAAGTAAGGAACAATATTGGTTTCAGGATGAAGAAAAGAAGCATACCATCTAAACCAGCTCACCCACGGGGGTGACCTCTTATCAACCAAAGTGAGCTAGAACACGGAGGTGCTTATGCGCTTATTTAGGTGTCCACATCAGAGCCTGAGCAACTACGATTGTGTTAGGCTACTTGCGATACGTCTGGCCTTCTGTTTCTGCAGAAGAGAGGTGGAAAATACTGGTGGGAGCGCCAGGTCCACTTTTTCTGCAGGTCTGATGATTTAGTCCACTCCCTGGGAGGAGCAGCCATTGTTTCTCATAACCTGCTGCATGGACCTTCTGGAGTTGTACTTACTGCCTTTCATGCCATTTATGTTCTCTCAAGACCTGAAAGCATCATTTAAGAAACCATCACTAAAATTAAGACCATGAGAGTATTTATTGCTTTTAAGAAAATGCTGTTTCCTGGAGATCTTGTTTGCATTCACTCAGGCTGAGCACAGAGCTTAAATGGAGCTAAAGAGATGATGTTTCTATAAAGTTGTGGAGACTCAATTCATTCTAATGGCCTGAAACATGAATTATGTGCCCTGCTTCACTACCTTCACGGTTCAGTAAGCTGCTATAGCTCAGATGGAACCATTTATCTGCAGAGAGAAAGGTGTTATTCCCCGCTTACTGCTGATTTCCTTTTATTTGTGTCTATATATGTGTTTGTTTGGTGTTTTCCAGGTATCAGGTGTTGAGCTTCATAGGTCTATCCGAATAATTTTCTTGGTTTTCTAGGGTAAATCTCAGAAGATCGACAGCCAGTAATTCTTTTCTGGTTTTGTTATCAAGTTTTATGGTTGGACTATTCGTTTGGGTGAGAAACTGTGCCTCTAAGCTTTCAAATCCGTTATGTGGATTCACTCTGATGATAACCAAATGGGAAAAGTATTTCAGTGTCCACTAATAAGAGCACAAATGCAAACATAATTTTTCCTAACTAACTGCTGCATAAAAGTTTTAAATTTTCAAAACAGGAGCATAAAGTTTAAGCTCCCAAATCAATGCTTTGATGTTTAAATGGATTTGGCCATTTGTTTTTCATGTTGGGAGTTGCACTGGGGGTCAGTGCAGCAGGCTTGTCTAAGCACGGTCCATTACCCTCTGCAACAGCAGTAAACATGGAACAAAGGGACCCCTTCATTATCACACACAAGGAAAACTCTGGCAGAGGCTGAAAGAAGGTAATGGGTATATCTACAGTGAACAAATATAGTGCCGTACGAAGATACTCAAACTATCTCTAACTGACAAAATACAGTTTCTCTACATGGCATTGCACTGTGCCATGTAAACATAGCCTAAACCTGTGTTTATGGTGGTACATTCCCAGGAGTCCTGGGTAAAGTTAGCTGTAGGGCCAAGATCCCCTCCATCCAGCTCTGATAACTGGAAGACTGGAGATAAAGCTAATGATATCCCTCTATTCTGAATTATTGTTGCCAACTGTATCAGCCTTAAAGCCCCTACTCCTGGGATCATATGATTTGCTGAGAATCTCTACTCTCATTTAATAATAAAAAGGTAATTTCCATCAATGATGCAGAGGAAAGCTTGGAAGCATGACCAGAATATGTCCTAAAACCTCTCCTTTCCTGCCAAAAAATCCCTCAGAGGTAATAAAAGGAGCCTAAAAGGTATTATTTTTAATCTTCCAATATTTAAGCCAATGACATAATTCTCTGTGCTGCAGCATCTTATGATTTTTGAGCACTCAGAAGTATTAATAATGCAGCGTAAACCAGATATTTGTGAAAAGACATCACTAAATAGCATAGGGAGGAAGCACATGAGGCCTTCAAAATAGCATAGTAGGGCTGGGAGGGAGGGAGGGGGAATGGACACACACGCTGTATCAGTGCGACTAAATAAAACAGGCCCTAAATGTTACTCCGTTCAGAGGCCAAGTGGAACAAAAGGCTGGTGCCCATATACGTCAATTTGCTTTTGCTCTAACGGTTTGTTGGTATAAAAACCAGTCAACAGTTTTTTGCCATAAAAGACTCCTGTGTAGCTTCAGTTTCCCAGCACCCCCCTATCTTAGCACATGTAGAAATTTCCAGATAAATACAAGCCTTACTAAGCCAGGCTGGTGTATTACCCTGAAAGAATTCTGTACCAAGTTTTAATTTAATCTGTATATGTCACATTCAAAAATCAGGGAAGATGATACCAACCAACTGCTTCCATGGAAAAAAAAAAAAAAAACCAAACCAAACACAAACACACAAGAATTCATCTATAACGAGATTGTTGATTTAGACTTAATTGGAGCAAATGCTGTTATAAAAGTCATGTGTATATAATTTGTGAGATTGCTAAAATTCATGAATAATATTGGTGTCAAATACAGTGCTGTATAATTTTAAACTGGAGGAGTATGTCCAAATACAGGGCCTGACTCTCTCTCTGTTGCGTCTGACTTAGGTTTTCACTCCCTGGGAAAAAGACTACACATTAGAGACAAATATGTACTCCAATTCTGAGGAAAATTGCAATGTAAAATTTTTGGACAGGCTCATCTCGTGACCTGAGGCCAAGTCTAGACTTTTTGTTTAAATAATTGTTTAATATTTTTGTAATGTTTTTTATATATTATATATATAAAATAATACATATTTTTCAGGTCACAAACACAGAGGCATCTAGTAAAAAACTTTTTTATGGGGGAAAAAGTAAAGCAGAAATCTCTGTCCTTGGAGACGCAGGAGAAAGCAAGGAAGTTGACTGAGCTAAGATAACCAAAGTCCCTAGACTCTGCCAGGAGCCTTGGACATCACCTGTTTTTAACTGTGTGGGCCAGAAGGTCAGATATAAACTGCAATAATTGCTTTCAGAAATTATAAAAAGCATTCAGCACTACTTCTCCTAGAACGTGAGTCTGATTCTGGTGATCATGATGTGGAAATATATGAGGAAATCCTTTCAAGGTTTTTTGCAAGCACTGCCGTGGATTCTCCCAGCCACCAGCTTTCTCACTGCTATGCATTAACTGGTTGCTGATCGCTGTTTGGTGGCCCAGTTGCAGTGGGATCCTCTCTTGCAAACTGACTTCTCTCAGAAACCCCATTCCTCTCCCCAGAGGCACCTTCGAAAACCTACAGCAGACAATAGCTCACTGGTAATTTCTATAATGATGTGCCAGTGGTACTAAGATACTTGCCTTCTTGCTGGGAGCACTTGGATAACCTGTCAGTGTCTGTTATGTTACCATGTCATATCATATTTTATGTGACACTGCCTACAGGGCTGCATATATGGAGTTTCATGAGCCCTTTTTCAGTGGTCATGGGGGGTGTTTGGAGGAATAATATTTTTACAACTTCTGGGGTAATTCAAAAAAATTTTGGATTTAAAATAATAAAACTGACCTCAAACAGAGACTTTGCTGTTGGCCTGATATATGGTGCATCATGAAAAGGACAAGAAATGTGTCTGCTGTCCTTCATGGTAAACTATCACAAGGATCCAGCAGCCACATAAAATTGGATTCTGGCAGAGTGATCAACTCATTTGTACTCATCTTTGCTGTCATTTGCTTTGTGATCTGCTTAGCAATGTCCTCTTGGTGAACCTGACATTACATCCCAAATCTACAGGTCTTTTTTTTTGCAGCAGCATTACCTCTCTCACACGCTGCAAGCTCAGCACTGGTGGTGAAAAGTATTCAAGTGAGAGAAAAACACAGATTAACCAATCAATATAAATTAGCACACAACCAAAGTAACTTAATTAATAGCAATGAGACTTCATCATAAAGGCAGTAAATTGAAGGAGAATCACTGTAATAAATTCTTCAAAGTAGGATTTACAGTATCCTAGTACAATAGCAACTGAGTCTTTCTTCCTGCTGGAGTCAGACTGAGTACAGAGAGGAAGAGAGAGGATGAGAGAGGAAGGAAGGAAGGAAGGACAAGCGATGTTGTTGGCTTACTGTTTTGATATATCTGGGTGATCTATCTTGTTCAAGGAAAACTGAAATACCAGTAAAGACTAGACAGGAACTAGCAAGAACATGGGAGGCCAGAGTTTGAACTCCTTTCACAGCTAACCAAAAAAATCTTAAAACCTTTTATAGGTTGTTATTATTTTATCCACATTCATATGAAAGCTATCACTGTTATATCCTTAAAAGGTGATTATAACCTAGAGTATATTCAGGCTGCAAACAGCCTGTGAGGGTGACAGCTCCAAGGATGGAACCAAGGGGCTACCAATCCCAAATCCTTGCTCGGACAAACAGTTAATACTTCCCCTCACATGTGAAGAAGGATGATTTTTCTCTGGGTTATGTCACCCTTTGGGGCTACATAACCTCTTTTTGGCCAAGAAATTAGTTGTTCAAGCTCCAAGTGAAGTAACAGGTTCCAGGACAGCACATTGGAGTGGAAAGTGGAGATCCCATGTTCATTTACCTGTGATAGCCTTCACCTCTGAAGAAAAATGCTCATTTCAAATATGATTGTATTACAAAGGCAACAGAAAAGACTCTTTCCTTAAATGAAGTTATAAAATGATTTTTACCACATCCTTCCGCATCTCCTTTTTCTATGGATCAGAACGACAGGAACCAGATGCTAAGCCAGAAAGGACATTGTTTCACCTGCAACATCTGGCTCTTTGGCAAGCCGTACGGGAAGCTTCAAAGTTGCATCTCTGCCTCTCACATGGTAAGGCTGCTGGTCGATTGCTTTATCTTCCTGGATGTAATTTTCCTTTGATTCACCTATAATTCTGAGGAACTGATGCATTTGTATCCATTTTGAATAAGGTTCTGTACAAATGCCACATTTGATCTCTAGGCAGATCCTTTTATTTCCTTTTATATGTTCTTTATTTTAATTCATGCACTAGCTTTACTGCTGCTCACCTACATCGTAGCTGATACTTGCACACACACCACAGCCTTTTTTCCCTACATGAAGTTAAATATCCAGGCTCTCAGCCTTGTAAAACCAAGTAGAAATTAAAATACTTTTCTTACTATTTCTCTTCGCTGCAGTGAGGTATTTTTAGAGGAGAGGCAGCCTCCTGTTACTTGCTAACATTCCTGAACCATTCCTTTCCTCAATTCCTCAGTCTTCTACCAGATTTTTTCCAACTCTCTGTTTCTTGTGAGCATTAAATCAAGTAAGTTAAAAATTAAAGCAAATTTCAGATGAACCAGAAAAAGCAAGATGACTGTAAGTTAAGACTGGACACCACTCTCCTCAGAACCAGCTGGTCTGGTGAGGTAACAACTAATTTCAGCTGTTTCCAAGCACTTTGATGTCTTAAGTATAAAAAGCCCTCGTACCTACAAAATCATGAGATAACGGAGATCACGGAGAACTACACAAACCATACATAGCCCAACAGTGTTCTGGCTGGGCTCTCTAGAGGGTGCTGTGAAACACTGTTAATTAATATGAAAGGAGTAATAATTCATTAGCATTCATTCATTCAGGATTTAAATCCCGATTAGAAATGTATCCTGCCCTACAGCTATCGGTATCTTTTTTCTCTGTGCTGGAATCTGTAAAAGGGAATGCAGTTCCCTCTTTTACTCTGCTATTGCCTTCCTCTACCTGCAACAACTGTCAGACTGAGATCTATTTTCCTAATTATCCTGTCTTTGCTCTGAGGTTGCATGCAGCCCATCTTAAAGTGACATAAGGTAAGGCCGAAGAAAACTATTTATTTCTTAAAGAGGCTTTTTTTTTCCCCATGTTCTCTACCTGGGGCCAACCAAAACCCAGCAGCGGCTTCAAAACTACATAACCTGTCACAGCAGGGAAAGTCATTAGGCCACAGAAGTACTCGCCTCATCTATTTGCTTCAAACACACTGGATCGGGCTCTGTTTCATGGTGGACACAGACCTACTTCTTAGCAAGTAAATCCCAAGGGAGAGGGAAGTGCAGCGTTGCCTATTTCTAAGCACCAAGTTCAAGGATAAATGCCTTGCAAACTGAAAAGTCATAAAAAGTGAAATCAGTGGAGGTGAAATGACTGAGGATTGCACTGGTGTAATTCGCAGAAACATATGACCCACTGTGTTCCAGCTTCATGAAAATCAGCAGGAATAAAGGAAGCCCATGTTTTTCTGAATTTTATTTGAAAATATGGGCAGAAAAGTACCCAAAACTTTTTTTTGCCTTTCTGAGTTTTAATTTGTCATGGTTTAACTCCGAACAGCAAAATGCTACAAAGCTGTTCTCACACCTCTACCCCCCTTCCTCCAGTGGTGGGGGAGATTTGGAGGAAAAAGACAAGGCAGCTCATAAAATTGAGATAGGAACTATTCACTAATTGAATCTAAATATATAAAAATGAATATATAAAACTACTACTACTACTAAGTAATTAAAATAACAGAAAATAAAACATATGATACAATTGCTCACCACCCACCGACCGATGCACAGCCAGGTCCTGAGTAGAGAGAGTCAGAGCCCAAGAACCTGTGAGACAGAGACTGAGAGTGATCGCAGCAGGATCTGAGTGAACCCTATCAGCGACAGCAGGACTGGGGAAACTAACTGACCCCCCAACTCACTCTTGAATGAGCCAGCACAGGAGTTAGCAAAGCAGCTAACAAAGGAGTTAAGGAACTCTTCTGTTAAGAAGAGTTAAGGAGCCAGCAAAAGAGTGTAAAGAGTGTAATGGCCCCCCAGCCCACTCCCCACTTATGATGTACTGAGCATGACATGCTATGGAATGAAATACTTCTTAGGTCAGTTTGGGTCAGCTGTCTGAACCAGGTAAAAAAACAACTTAGCAGTACTGTTCTCAGGGTAAATTCAGAAACCTAGCTTCATTCCTGCCACTGTGAAGAAAGTTATCTCTTTCCTGACTAAAATCAGCACAAATTCCACTCTGAGCCAGAAAAGTAGCATTTTCTCCAACCTTTGGAAATCTGTTGACATGAAAGGTTCTAGGCATGGCTATTACATTCAGCAGCACAGGAAGTTGCAGGTGGGGTTAAGTCCCAGTCCTCCTAGGTACTGTACAAACTCAAGGTAAGAAATGGCCACTCATGCAAACGACTAGCAATAAAAAGAAAAAAGACATACAGAAAGGGGCAATGTCAAGAGAAGAATAGAGGTGAAGTGACTTAATAAGGTGTGCTGGGTTCAGTCAGGAAAGGGCTAACTCCCTTTACTCTGGTTGCCAGGGAACTCTGTTGCTGGACAGTAAGAGAAAACATTGATAAGGCCTCAGCTGGTGCTGGGGATGGCCTGTACTGAACTCAAGGTCTTTTGTCCGCTTTGGATACTGTAGCTGACCCAGACTGACCAAGGAAGTATTTCATCCCATAGTACGTCATGTTCCGGTCTCTTGGGGTGGGGAAGGGGGTCCGGTAGCCATTACTCTTCCCTTCTCTCTCTCTCCCTTACTCCCTTGCTCGTCTCTCTGGGCAACGTGCTAACCCTCCTACGTTAAATGCTTTGCTAACGCCTGTGCTGGCTCGTTCGTGTGGGAGCTGGTGGATTGTTTTGAGTTTTCTGGCCGTGTTATCACTGATAGGGTTCACTCGGAATCTGCTGCGTAGGCTCCCAGGCTCCGGCCTTCAGGCCGCAGCTCTCGGGCTGCAATCGCTCTCAGGCTGTGGTTCTCGGGCTCTCTGGGTCTGATTTTCATCACTCAACATCTGGGTGTGCAGTGGTCAGTGATGGTGGGAAATTGTATCATATTGTATCATATTGTATATATTGTACTATATGTTTCATTTTCTACTATTTTAATTATTTATTATTAGTAGTATCTGTATATATTGATTTAGATTTAATTAGTAAATAGTTCTTATCTCAATTTTACGAGCTTCCTTATTTCTTTTTCCTCCGATTCTTCCCCTCCACTGGAGGAGGGGAGGGGGATTTGTGAGAGCGGCTTCGTGGTATTTTGCTAGCCGGCGTTAAACCACGACATAAGGTTACACAGCTGAGCTAAGAGTAGAATACAACTCTACACGTGCCTTCTTCAGTACACACTAGAAGAGGCCATAAGCATCCTCCAGTGTTTCCAGGCAGACCCCCAGTATTTGTTACCCTTGACTGGATGCCTTCACTTGGTCTTTCTGCAGAAAATAAGTCCTTGGACTGTACTTCACAGTGTTGCCACAGTAGTTTACAATTATAAACAGCCACAAGTTAGTTTAAGCTCATTCATTATTTTTGTTTTACCCACCTTGCACATTTATGTAGCTGGCTGTATAGGAATATAAGTATATGTGGGGTTTGACTTGTTTCTCCTGCCACCTGTACAGACCACCTTTTGCAGTCTGACAATATGGCACCCATGTGATAATCTGTTATGAGGCAGCCCAGACAGTTTGTGGAGAAAGCATTTTGTCCATATTGTTTGCTTGACTCCAAAAGAAACTAAGAACCAAGTATAGTCTAAGAGTGATCTCTTCCACGGAAGTCCACACATCCTTTCCTCTCTTAACAGCAGAGAAGCCAGTCAGAAGCGCAACACCTTGAGCCTTCTCAGACTAACAGCAAAGAACTCCACTCTGGGCTGAGTGTTGCGTAGAGTGGAGTTCTTTACTGTTAGTCTGAGAAGGCTCAAGATTTTGACAACCAGAGACACCCATGCCTTCCCTTTCACTCTATGCAACAGCAAACTAAGTCTCCCTGAGCTGGACTTCACTATGCTGGTCAGTTGGGCAATTTGAGAGTGAAGAGAGACCGGTACCTCCAGGGCTAGCAAAGCAGTCCTGCAACAGCGTAGAGTGAAAGGGAGGGCATGGGTGTCTCTGGTTGTCAAAATCTCAAGGAAGATCTAAAGTCATGCTGATTGCAAGCCTAGGAGTGAGCAAATAAATATTATTGATCAATATGTGGGTATTTACACGTATTTTTGAGAAGCAGCGGGGAAGCACTCCTTCCTCTGGTGGATACCAGCAATGGCAAGTTCACTGGGTAGGTGCTGGCTGGTGTCAGGTAATGCTCACCCCTCACTGGCCCAGCTACAGCAACCGCCTGTCTCCCAACCCTCCCACTTCTTTCTGTCCAAGGAAACCAAAGGACTGCTTTGCCTGCCCTGGGGGTACCAGTCTCTTTGCTCCCAAATTGCCCAACTGTCCAGCATAGTAAAGTCCAGCTGAGAGAGACTTAGCTTGCTGACACTTCTGCTTCAGACCAGAGGAACTTTTGTGAACCAAAAGCCTCACCTGGTTTTCTAGCCTGTCCTAGAATCAGGTACTCTTCTTTCAAACCTTGCCCACCCTCTCACTGGGCTATGCACACTTCTGTCTGCCACAGAAAATTTGCCTTGTGGAATGGTGTCACCGGGTAAATGGAGAGGCCATGGAGAAGAATCACCATATGCAGGAGCTTCCCTTTGCTGCTATGATCATTATCTGAGAGATTAATTAACTCTGTCAATAATGTCCCCTACTACACAGTGCTCTCTGGTATCTTGAGGAAAGGGCACACAGAACAACCTAGGAGCTGGGAACCTAACTGGCACCAGGAAGACTAGACAGCATAGAAGACATGGCCAACAGAGGTGAAAGAGATGTGGCAATCAGACATGCAAAAGAGGTGGGTGCAAACTTCCTCCAGAGTCAAAGTGCCAGTGAAGCCTTTGCTTCCAAGTCCTTTCCCAAATGGTGGCAGATTAGGTAGAAACACAGACTTTTGGTCAGACCTATGCTGCCTTGCCAGCTTTACAGATGCGACCTTCCTTTTCTGCATTTTTAAACAGTGTGGCTACCAATCTAACTCTACAGTGTTGGTCTTTATCTTCTGAATAAAGGATCTCATCTTGTGTCCAAAAAGACTGAGTGTTTCTCTCCATATATATATGATTTTATGATGTGTCCTTCCTCATGTACAGTAACACTGTGGTTCCTCAACGGTTAGAAACCTAGGGCCTGATTTTCAAGTGTCAAGGACCATGAAAAAAATAATTCCCTGTGAAGTGAACAAGATCTGTGTGTGTGCTCAGCACCTTTGAAAATCAGGCTCTCTTGTGCTTAGCTATCAAAATGATTGGCACCAGGCATATCCCTAGACAGTGTGATCTATATAAAAGTATTCCTCCTTCAAAATCTTGTCACTAATTCCAAATCACATTCTTTCAAAACCCTGTCAAAAATATATTAAATTTCTACATAATCCAGTCCAGCTACTCTACAGAAGAGCAGTTTAATTCACCCTGTTCAACCCAGTTAGGCTATTCATATTCTCCATTCGATTAGGCCAGCTCTATTTTTGATCACATCAGCACCAGAACAAACATCATTTCCCAGATATGGTCTCAGGACATTCACCTTTTAATGTCTCCACTCAAACTCTGCCGTTTTGATGCTTTTTCTTATGTTCCCCAGTCCTCTTCCTGTATTTCATATAACTTTCAAAGGATTTCATTCTATGGTGCCCTGTGAGACTTTCCTCCACTGTCTCACGGAGTGCCTCAAAAGTGTATGGCAATTCGCCTTCTCTTCGGCCATTATCCTTTATGTGTACATTTGCAAAATCAACAGCATTCTTTTTAGGAAGGCAGTGACACTGTTCTTTCATAAACCACTATTGATATTTCTTATGTGTCTGTGGTCTTTCCCAGGAAAAATGAGATGACAGAAGGTGTCTCAACAGTGGTTAGGGAATTCTCCCTATTTTTGTGGAGTGTGCTTACATCGGGCAGCTTGAACGTGCACACTCCCCCACAAGCATATGTATTTTTATAGCAAATTCAGTCCATCTAGTAGATGGAAATCAAAAGGGCTGCAGTGCCCTGTGACACATCTACCAAATACCCAGGAGAAAAACTTGGCATTAACCTTCAATAAATGAATGGATTATATTGCAAATAATAAGATGGCTAAATATAGGCACAGTCTATGAATTAAACATTGCCTAACTTTGCATGATGCTAATTTATTTCGGCATATCTTGATGATTGTGCTGTGGCTGTGTCCTTCTGAATGTTTTTTAATTGTCCAGTGATTGTCCTTTATAATCCAGCTGCTGGCTACAGTAAAGCATACAGTAATCCATGTCACCACTAGATACACAACTGCCCACACACGTGGAATCCTGGACATGGATTACGCTTTGCGTGGTACAGGTAGACAGACAGGCATGCGTGTACACAAGGCCTCATTAATTTCAACAAAAATAAAGCAAAATTCAGCCTATTGAACGCATTAGAAATACCGTCAGTAGGGTAACTGTATATAGCGTGACTGTAGACTAACGTTTTCTTTGCATTTTCCAAACAACAAAGCATTAGCATTCCCCAGACAGAGAAATCTTATCTTATTCTTAGAAGTACATCTCTGTATTTGGCCTTCTGTAAAAACTAGAGGCTTCCACCAAGATGAAAGCAACCTTTACTGGGTGCGGTACGTACAACGACAGAAGAATGAGCCCCTGCTCCAAAGGCAGTCTAACGTACAAAAAGAGACGGCAGCAGGTAGAAAGCAAACACACAGAGGGGGGACTTGCCCAAAGCCCCAGGCGCATGGCGGGTATTCCGCTCCTGTAAGCTTCGGCCTGAAAACAGGATGAGACTAACGCCCGGCAAGAGACGGGACAGCCATTGGTGGGAAGGCAGCTGTAGCAATAATCACCAACGAAAGAGGCTGGTTGAAGAGAGAGAATTTGAAGAGGAGCAATCAAGAGCCAAAATGCCCCACTGTGGGTCATTTGTCACCCACGCAGAGGCAAGAGAATGTGCTGAACCTATCCCTGGCTGGGGTGCCGTGAAAGGGCACTCACGCCACGGCAGAGACATCTCTGTGTGTACGCAGAGGGCACGCATTCGCCAAAATGACGCTTAGCATTATGAGCCCCTTGGTCTGTACGCAGCACAGTCATTTATAGCACGGCCAGTACTGTATGGCATATGACTTTGTTCTCACATCTTCATTTCAAATACAGGTGCACCGTAAGCACCGTGCTCCTTTCAGCCAGAAAGGCTGTTTGATCCATAAACACACTTTTTACTTTTTTGCTCCTCTCAGAAGCCCACCTGTGCTTCAGAACTCATTCTTGAGTGGGACTTTCAAATGCTCCAAGGGCGCTTGCTCCCCTCCCCACTCCCAGAGTTTTGCCGTATCTCTTCTTCTCCGAGTCAGAAAATGCACCTAAGGAAAACGTGACAATACATTCACAGAAGACTTCGTGCATATCACTAAGACACAAATTCAGGGTCTAGCACCTTCCCTGTGTTCTAAATGGATGGTCACCTGGAAGGAAGCCACAAAATCAAGTAAAGAGAATATATTTACCATTGATTACTGTTAGAGGACACAAAGCATCCAAGCCACTACAGCCCATAAAACCTCCTGGACCAAACCAGGCACAACATACCCTTGCTTACTGTCCTTCTTCCTGAATTCATTTATCTAAATCCTGCTCAGGTGTCGCAGGCACTAATACCAATGGCTTGATTCTTGAGAATGAGGGCTGGAGAGGGCTTTGGCCCTTTAAAATTTGTCTGTGGCACTATAATTTTTACCGTGTTTTTCCTGTTATTTTCTTTCCAACTGCAAATATGCAATATTTTGTCACTCTAAATCTGCAGGTAAGAAGATTAGCCAGCTTTGGGACATGGAAATGGGCTTCTAAGCAAGTTCCAAGCACCACCGAAAACACGCAGCCCTGAAAGACGTGCTCAGTAAACTAGTATGATTTTTTTTTAATAGAGAGATGAGTTTCCCATTGCGCTGTTTCGTGTAAAGCTCATTATGGAAGCCAGTTTCACCAGTTCACCCCCGTGTTTACCAAAACTCTATGCTGAGAGCTCAGAGAAATGAAAGAAAATGCAGAAGTATATAAAATAAGAAATATTGGAAATTGTATGTTTAATTCATAGAGCAAATTACCAGAGATTACTTGTACAAGTAGCCTGCAATGTCCTTAAAAATATTCTTTAACTGAGGAAAAGTTTTCTGACCTTTGGAGGAAATGCTTGCTTCTAGCTATGACTAAAAAGAGATTTCCTTCTTTCTCTGTTGTGTTAAGAATCTTTTCTTCTTATAAAGAAGGCACCACAGTGGTTTATAACTGTCATAAAAGCCTGCAATCCTTTTGAGGTTAAGCTACTCAGCTATTCAACTTTTACTACAGAAACTTTGAAATTCAAAAAGAAAAAATAATGTAAGTTTTTGAAGGACATGTGTTGCTGTAGGTGATCCTGTTAATTAAAAGTGATTGCCTGCTAGGAAATCACACTTTAAAAAGTTTCATGAATTTATTAGAACCCTGAAGGTATCTTTGTATGCACAGGGCTTTACATGCCATTTATGCAATTTTGTTTCAGATCTGTTTAAAGCTTCACTGACGCTCCCTGAGCAGGGAACAGCACTGCCAGCATTTGTATGTATTTTGGCTAATTGAATTATGTGAAAATACATACTAATGAAGCTTTACCAGTGATGTTTGCTGAGGATAGTTTAAGTCTCATTTTCTTCTATATTAGCAGTATCTTTCTGATGCAGATTTACCTTTTTGAAAAGCACAGATTCCTATAGGTTTTTGTGCAGAAACCAAGTCCCTTTTTTTTTGCAGTGTTAATCAGAAAGTAGCTATGTGAATGTATACGTGAACGTATGTCAGTGGACATTTAATAGAGATGAGAAGCAGACAAACAGTAAACTGATTTGAGATTAAAACATGCTAGTTCGTTATTAGGAGCTAACAAATTTAAATGCAAAACTAATGAACACCTATCGTAACAAATTATTTTTCATGTTAGTAGATTTACAGATTGTATTTTAATTGGTCATTACTTAATTATCTATTTCTGCACAAATTCATCTGGCAATATTCTTATATAGACTTCCTCAGCAATGTTTTCCTACCCCTTGACATTGGTGCTTGAGGAATAAATGATTGAGACAGAACAGTTGTTGATTGTGTGTGGGTTTTTTTAACCTGAACCATGGGAAATATCAAAGCTGAAGCACATGAATATATTCCACTTGAGATGGGTGGGGATCCAAATCCCTATGCTCGCCAACTGACTGCAGGTATCTCAAGTTTGTCACTGCTTCACCAAAGCAATCAGCTAATTGCTTAATAAAAATTGCGATGGAGTATTTGCTGCTCACATTTTCTTTTTCAGGTCACAGACATTAGAAAACTCTTTTTTCCTTTTCTGTCATGTCATTTTTGCACTTGGTAGTCTATTGCATAAACTAACCCAATATGTAGGCAGCACCCTGCCTTCGTGTAATATCAAATACTGACATGTTAAAAGGAAAAAAAATCCTCTGTGACTCTCACCAGCCAAGAAAAAAAGAGCTGAGGAAAAGTAACAGGAGATTTATGAAAGTTCACCATACACTTTGATGAATGTGTGGGCAGGTAGTTTTGCACATGCTTTGGAATATGTCGTCTGTTACAGAGAAATTTATGTATCCCAGGATTGACTTGGAATGATCAGTGTTGGGGAGTTGTTGAGACTTGACGGGGCACTCGGTAACATTAGCGTCCATCTGGAGCCACTGCGCTCTCTTCTGCTGAGCTTTTCCAGATTGACACCATTTTAAATAATATCCCAGTGTAGCTATAGACAAAGTGCATGATCTCAGAAAAAAGCATGTTAATAGCAAGCAGGGGAAACTCTCATTCAGTATAATTCAACCCTCTTTTTAACTCTAGCATTCTTTTAAATCATTGTTCTTTATTTCATAAAGACTGGAATTTCATTTTTTCCAGCTGGACTTCCCAGGTTATTTATGAAATTGGATGGCAGCACCTTTAGAAACTTGAATATGAGTGTGCATGTGCATGCACTTCAGAGTCAAAGTTACATGCTTGGGAGCTCTGTCTATATTTTACCTTTTTAAAGTCAGAATCTGCATTTATCTGATATATCTACCAGCTGCAGCACAGACAGTTTGTTATGTAATGCATGAATAAGAGATGGATGCATTTGTGAATAACAAAGCCAAGAGTTAATACTTTAGAGGGGAATATAAAGTACAGTAAGAAAAGCAAATATGCAATTTTTATCAGTCTCCCACTAATATTGGTACTGTCGATCTAGACTATAATGTCTTTGAGGATTAAATAAATGTGTCAGTTCATCTGAATGACTGAGTGAATAATGTATTAATGTGCATTTGATGTGCACATTTACGAATATGTATCTGCCAAGCCCAGTAAAAAAATCTCTTCTACAGACACTCCTTTTTTTTTTCAGAAACGATACCTCTTGAGGCATTAGAAACAAACAGGGCCTTTCCCTCAAGCTCTTATACTTCCCCCTTCACCCTCCAAAGTAATCAGGTAAACATTATTGGCATGTCAGTGAATTCATCATTAAATAATCTCTAACTTCCATCACTACAATAGCAAGGTGTTTCAGAAATCTTAAATGAAAGAAGCCTGCAGGTTAAGGGGAAGACTTTGTTCAGTCATGCAAGACATGTACATAATGGGGAAGAAAGCATCTGAAAAGACCCTGAGCCTTTTGAAAAATCTGTAACTTCTGTCCAACAGAAAAGCAGCATATTTTGTATTTTGTCTTATTTTTCTGTCACGCCTCTCTGCTCAGTACTAGTATCTTGTAGCTGCTTCTGCAGCAGGAGTCACAGCCAGTTCTACTACAAGTTCTCTGCCACCCGTACACACTCAAATACTCACCAGCTGTTTTGCTCTGAAAAGAAAAAAAAAAGACAACCTGGTGTTGTTACCAAATGCCAAGACCCTAGTTGAGATGCAGACAATGTCTCCAGGCTCCCATTATGTTGCTTCAGCCCTGAGCTCTGAAGAGTATCGATAAGGGGCACAAAATAAAACAGGGAAATCAAGAGACGCTGAGTAATAGACCTTTGAATCTTTGTTATTGTTAGATTTACAAATAACACAAACTGGTTTTGGTAGGGAAGGGAAATCAGTTTGCAGTTCAGCATTGGCCTCAATACAATATCATTTCTCATATGTGGAAAAAAGCATATTTGAACACTGAGAGTCATCCTGGTACAATGGATGTGAATAAATCATGGCTGCTGTATTACAGGGTCAGCCTTTCCATACCCATGTAAAAGGGTTAGCAGTGTTCATGATAACATAAAGCTTATCCACCTGAATGCATAGTGCATTGTATGTGCAGTGAAAGAGAACAGTTTTGTGTCCTGAGTATTTTCCATCTTGCAAGATTCTCTTTCCTTTGTAGCAGGCGTTTTCCATCTCTTTATATTTTGCCTGCAGCCAGTACACAAATGAAGATTTGTACAGAAGTTCTGGATTTTGAATGAATAGTAACTCCAGAAGCTTGAAAACCTATTCTGTGTAGATGTCAGCTTATGAGCGTTTGCATGCAATTGTTCAGCCTTCTAGAAAGAATGTATAGTTACTTGCTCTTAAAAATGTCACCAAACCCAAAGCATTTTAAGCAAAGCATACTCTGCTTTACTAAAAAACCAAAAAAGATTTCACAGATTTCACCCTAAATGCTCATAATTGAAACCTTTTCCTGGAAGAGATGCCTGGCACTCATCCAGCCGCAGGGCTTGCCAGTCTTCGTCCCTGGGTACTGCCTGTCTCTGAGGGATGTCTGGGACTGCTGTGCCTTTTCCTAGGTCCTTGCTGACTCACTGCCCTTTACCCATTCCAACAAAACTGTGATGGCATGGTAGTCTCACCTCCCTGTCCCACTGGTGCTAGATGCCGTGGACCCCAGAGCAACAGGCTTCCAAATGCAAAATGACTGGAAAAATCACAAAGTCAATTTAGGGCAATTGTCTCCGATGGGTCACGGACTCAGATGGGCAAAATCATGTTGCTTGGTTCAGATCAAATTTTCAGCATCTCAGTACAAAAATGGCAGCTAAAACTAATGTATTTGAGGAAAAACTGTGATTTTGCCATCTTTGCATGTCTCTGTAAATACATGGGCTTATTGTGCCACTGCTGAACCTGGAACTCAGTCTTCCAAACACATCCTTGGCTTCAGGTAGGGTTGTTATCTGCCTGCTTTCCAGTCACACTGCCCAGTTTGGCCCACACATAGACTGATCTGTGCCTGCACAGCAGCCCTTTGTCTGAAGTGACTTGGGTTTTGTATTTCCAAGGTAGCAACCCTAGATGGAACAATAAATACTCTTTTCTGGCAATGTTTTTCTCCTTAAGATGGCAGCTTGCATCCTGTTATTTTTAAGGTAGTCCACTGATGCAACCTATTGCTTTGAGGCAAAACCACCAGGAAGCCAGATCTCTGTGTGGTTCCTCGGTAAAACACACCATGATTTCCCACCAGCATGGTATTACAGTAGAGATTTAATCGTTTCCCAAAAGATCCATCTTTCTTGAGCCTCAGTTCTAACCAGTAAAGGATGGGTCATCCAGAATTAAAAAAACCCCCCAAAAAAAAAAACAAACCACAGACATGGCTCTTTGCAGCTTGCAGTCCTGATATAACAGCCTCCCCAGCCTCTGGGGGATCAGGTAACAATGGGGTTTGATAATACTGCCGGAGTTTATTTGAAGGATGTTGACAAGCCTAATTGCTTGGCAGCTCGGAGCAGCTGTAGGGCCCCTGGCTGGTCTGGGGGGGGAGCATTAACTCTTGGCTTGCCTGTGGGGTTCCTCGTCACAGCTGAAACACTGCCTGAGAGAGGGTTACTGTGACACCAAGCTGGGAGAAACACTCCTGGAAAGCATTCGGGTCCAAAATATGGGAAGTGACTAAGGAAGATACTGAAAGGATGTAACAGTACTGGAAGAACGAATAATGGATTTTAAACGGACAGCAGGTCTGGAAGCGGGCTTTCTGCATGAGTTCTCTGCACATTTAAAGTAATGTGCAGCAGTGTCAGTTCTTGCCACAGAAGCTTTTTCCCGTGTTATCCAGATAGCTGGTTGCCTGAAAAGAAAGACCAACCAAGGCAAAAAAAGCCATGACAAATCATTTCTTTAACTGAGACAATGCGTCAACTTCCCTCAGCAGTCTCTCCACCATTTATTTTTACTTTTAACTGAACTTTGATTTTTAAAGCAAATGGGAAGAATGTATTTCATATTCTACTGAGAAGCAGAAGTGAACGGGGAAACATAACCCACCAGCAGCATTGCTGACTGTGATATAAAACACTGCGGATGTTAGAATCTGCATCATTCCCACTTTGTGTTCACCCCGGTGGAAATGGGTCGTTTGCAAGGCTAGCAGCAGGCATATAGCTGTAACGGGGCAGGGTAAAGTTGCTGTGGGAGTTTCCACTGTGTATTTCCAGATAATTTTAGTGAAAGTGAAGACTCTATTTTGTATTACAGCGGCAGTTTTGCAAGCAATGTAGTTATCTGATGTGGAAAATAAACCACACAATTGTACAATTGTTTTGGAACACAATAAAACTGCAATTCTCATTACGCAGTGACCGTTTAATACAGAAATCCCTGAACTATGTCTTAAAATTTTAGATCAGTACTTGGCATTTCACCATTTCATGGCTTGTGCTAGCAGAAGTCTGAATAGCCAGAATTTTAGCGGAAACCAAGAAACCTGCAAGTCCTCATCATCGCTGCCAAAAGGTCTGCATGGTGCTAGCCACAGTGTCTTGTTTTTCTCAATTCTGTGTCAGTTGGGAAACAATCCTTAAAATTTGGCATGCAAGGGCAGCTCTAAGTCAGCCCACTTGGCACAACTATCCCAGGCCCAAGGGATTTCTAGGATTACTATCTTTCAGAGAGACCCCAGCTGAGGCATACAGTGTTACGACTTCTCCCTGCTGTGTACATGTGCTGTCCACTTTTCTACCTGTCCCAAAACATGTGTGTCATCCCCCAGTAAGCATCAGAGGGAAATATATGCCTTCCCTTAATGACAAATCTCTTCTTCCCCTTGATTTTATACTTATTTAAGCATTTAGGGTAGCATTTGGACTCATTCCTGCAACACTTCTTCATGAAATCAGGCATTTCAAGCCTGTATCATCTGTATGTTCTGTCCATAAAAAAGACTTTTTTAATTTCCTTTTACTGACAAAGGACCTTCAGTGCAAGGGTTTCTAACATGACCTGTAAACCCTACAGAATCTGTGAGCTATTTCTACAGAATGCCTAAGAAAAGCAAATATACTGCAAATAGTTCTACTTTCTTCACAAGCATTTAAACATTCACTAGAAAAATTTTCAAGGATTACTAATCACAAAAGGTTGAGAGCTCCTGTCTTAGTGTATTTTTCTGGGAATGTAATTCAGATATGCTTGCCGAAAAGATGACTCCCTGAGCTCTGAGCACACTGAAAGCTTCCTTTGCACAACTCGTGATTTCTTTGTGTTTGTCATTTGGCTTGGATCAGTGAATCCCACACAGTGCATCATTTCTGATAGGAATGGCCAGAAGTGCTTATATATCAATCCACACCGTCTGCTATTCGGAGAATATTTTGGCCACACCTCTCTTTGGCATAGCCCTTTGGATTTTTCCTTTTGTGATTTGCAATGCTGACTTCTCTTCTCCTGGCAATGGATAAACTCTGAATATGACAGAGCTATTTTTAGCTGTACATCAACACATCAAAAACAAAGAAATCATTTCCAGTACCCATATACAAGTTAGTGTATAGGAGGAGACAAGATTTTAGATAGCAAACTCAAGTTGCTTTTACAGGCTCTCATGGCTGGCAAGCTAACCGCTTGTTTTGCACTGAGTAAAGTAAAAAATACCTTCCTATCTGTTTTAAATAGTCTCTCATCACTTCTATCAGCAAAGAATACTTTGTCTTTGTTTACTAGGTGTCTTGTTCTCTTAAAGTGCTGAGAGGATTGATAAACTCTAATCGGTTTCAGCGTTTAAGATACAGTAAATGACACGATTACCATCTATTAATGTACATCAAGGTGATTAATTTTATTTTCTTCTAGCTCAGTGAAAAAGAGCACAGTAAGGTAAAAGGGCACTGGATTTCCAATGAGTATTTTCTCCTGCATCAGTATTTTTCTTTCACCTGCGACTGTTTTGCTTTTAATTTTTTTGAATGCAGCTCTTACTTCCAGGCAACCTTGCCACATGTGCCACCCAAAATGGCATTTATGCCAAGATAGCGGAGGGCCACAAAACTCCATGTGCCAGAAGTCTCCATGTGATTCCTAGTGCCTAGTAAAGGCATACAGTGCTATGTAGTGCTCTGAGGACTTGGACACACAGTGCACATTAAAAGTACTGCCTGTTTACTTCTATTCCCTTGACCGCAAACAGTTTTCTTCTTAAGTGGCATGTTAAGGACGAATAACTGCTTGAAACATTTCCAGGTAAATACTTTGAGGCAGCACTAATTTGAAACATCAGAGATCTGCTCAAAAAAACCCTCAGCACCTGTGTAGAAATCCTACCCCTGGCCCCTTTTCCTTATGTGGCTCAGAATCAGCTACTTGCAATTCTTCATGTCAGCCAACCCATCCAGAAGATGGGGACAGCTATAGCAAGTCCTCCCACAGCCAGGGATGACTCTAGCCTTCATTTGCTGGTGCTTATGAAGTACCTTAAAAGCACATGGCTGAAGAACCAGAATTTCATCCTGTCACAACTCACCCCTCGGCCTGGAGCGTATTATTTACATTCCTTGTCTCTTCAATGAAATGGTTGGAGGCAAGGGGTTTCTGACGGATGCGCTGGCCACAGTCACCACGTGAGAGCACGGACTCCTTCCAACGCAGGGCAGCCCGTTACAGTTGCCCTCTGCAAACACAGGGAAAGGGAGAGCCTAAGAGGACACAGCATGATCAGGCGAGCCCCACGATCTGTCTGCAATCCCGCCTCTCCCGACGCAGTGTGAAAAGCTGCTTACATGCTTCGGCACGAGGAGCTGCTCCGAATGATAGTTCCCTCGGCATCCCCACGAGCACCAACACCTGCTGTAACTGAACACACTGGGGCCTGCGTGTGCCACAGAAAGAAGGGACTTTCCATTAAAAAAACCAACAAAATGGGGAAGATCACAGACGAAGGGCACTGGAGCCCCCTGCTCCGCTGGCTCACACGACCCTGAGGGGAGGGAGGTCTGCGTCCGCCCGTTCCTCGCCGGGCCCGGTGACCCGCGGAGGCTCCCGCGGGCTCTGCCTCAGGAAGGCCTGCCCAGGCCAAGCCGGCTCCTCGCCCCCGCTCGGCCCGGCCCTCCGCACTACTTCGTGCCGCAGCCAGCAGATGTCAGCAAGCGATAATGAAACGCAGGCCGGGCCTCGCGGGACCGTGTGAATTTGGGGTTGTCCCCACCCGTCCCGCGCAGAGGCCTCGGGGTGCGGCCGGAGAAAGGCGCCCGCGTCCCAAAATCCTCCCGCGGGGCTCCCCGTGTCAGGCCCGCAGCCCCAGCGGGGTGCCATGGGGTGCAGGGAGTGCCATGGGACCGAGGGGCTGGCAGGGGCAGGGTGCCGGGTGAGAGAGACAGCCCCTGAGGGGAGCGAGCAGGCCGGCACACTCCCGTCAGTGGCATCGCGACCCGAAGGAGCTCACCACCAGGCACCTTCCACCTGCTTTCTGTTTGCTTTGACCCCTCCTAAAAACCACCCGCTGTCCCTGACGCGAGGGGAGCTACCGTGATGCTGACATGAGGCCACCCGGGGAAGGGGGTACTGCCCAACAGGGCACAAAGCATCAGGAGAGCCTGGCCGGGCAAAGACAGCACAGAATCATGGAATCACAGAATGGGCTGGGTTGGAAGGGACCTTAAAGCTCATCCAGTTCCAACTCCCCTGCCGTGGGCAGGGACACCCTCCACTAGACCAGGTTGCTCAAAGCCTCATCCAGCCTGGCCTTGGACACCGCCAGGGATGGGGCACCCACAGCTTCTCTGGGCAGCCTGTTCCAGTGCCTCACCACCGTCTCCGGGAGGAATTTCTTCCTGATATCCAATCTCAATCTCCCCACTTTCAATTTAAACCCATTACCCCTTTTTCTGTCACTACAGATCCCTGTAAAAAGCACCCCCCCCCCCCCCCCTCCGCTTCCTTGTAGGCCCCCTTCAGGTACTGGAAGGTGCTATAAACTCTCCCTGGAGCCTTCGCTTCTCCAGGCTGAACAAGCACAATTCCCTCAGCCTTTCTTCATTGCAGAGGTGCTCCAGCCCTCTGAGCATCTTCATGACCCTCCTCTGGACTTGCTCCAACCGGTCGATATCCTTATGTTGAGGGTTCCACAGCTGGACACAGCACTCAAGGTGGGGTCTCAGGAGAGCAGAGTAGAGGGGGAGAATCCCCTCCCTCGACCTGCTGGCCACGCTTCTCTGGATACAGCCCAGGACGGCTGCTACATCTCCACAGATAAATCCAATGTGCCCAAAGCGCCTATGCTTGGGAGCATTTGCTGGCACCACTTGTTTTGCAGCATATGAATAGCCAATATGTCTCTGGGCCTGCTGATGAACCACTGCTAAGAATAAACAACAAAATCCCCAAACCCAGAACTCTTACTGCACAGATTTAAGAATCACCTGAAGTCGCAAAATATATAGGTTTAGATTTGAAGATAACCACAGCGAGAAGTGGAAGTGCATTCAACTAACACACTGATTCTCTGCAAAACGTCAAATTATCTGCCGACACTTTTCAGAAACGCTATGTAGTGTAAGCAGCAAGTTTCACATCAGGACTTTGTATCAACTGGTGGGTAGAAGAGTAGTTTAATTCTTACTGTGGTTTTAATGGTACTAAATGTGAGCAGAGTCCCCAACCAATGTCCTGTGAGTTATTTGCTGATTGCTACCTCTATTCTGGCCTCACTAGGAGAAAGAAGGGTGAGGTAGCAAATTTCATTTAACTTTTTGCACTTCTGGATGAACGACTCATCCCCTCATCAAGGAAACTGATGCCATGTGACCGTTGACAAGGGATGTGGAAAATTGCTGTACTTTTACTAGGATTTTGAAGTAAAGCCTCACAACTAAGCTTGGAGTAGTCTGTGTTTGCACTGAGCTCCACAGGCCTTCCGGAAAGCAGAATACAATCCAACATCCTAGAGCCTGCGGCTGAAGTTTGGAGTGAACCACTGAACCCTGGAGGCAGACAGGTCAGCGCACACCAAGAGACAGTGGTGGGTTTAAGTCTGCTTTGTGGCTCTTTGGAAAAATACCTGCTTTTCTCACTTGGGGTCACACATAATGATGTTGCTCAGATTTCCAGCTTTTACAGAAGGACTGGAAAGCATCTGATTAAAGCAATCAGGTTACAGAAGCATTTGATTAAAAAGCAATGAAGGAAATTTTTAAGTAGAAATAAAAGGCTCAAGTGGTACCATATGAGGGTCTGGCCTTGCACCTTTAAAATTGCCTAACTTGTTTTCTTCATATTGGGCTTTCTTTTCAAGTCTCAACTATCCACAAAGAAATCTTTCTCCCACAGCTCAACCCTCTGATTTCACTGAGGCTGTGTGTGTGAGCTGGATAACTTGAATTTTTTGGACCCAGTTTGAAACTCCTCATTTCAGGTGGTTTGGAATTATCTGAGCCTGAAAATGGATTGGAACTTACGCAGAAAAATGGTATTTTTCATATGAGCATGCCAAAGGCTTTGCCAGTTCCGCCCCAGCTGTCTGAATTGTCACCAAGCACAGAAAATACCAGCCCCAAAGGAATTGGTCCTTGACATTTATGGGCTGCTAAAGTGCGGTAGGAGCAAACCTTTCTGCTCTGGTCCTCTCAGGGTGTTGTCCAGGCAGGGAGCACTTCATCTATGCGTAAACCAATGAAGAAGGTGAACTTGGATGAGAATAAGGATGTCGAAATTCATCTGTGCGAATTCTAGACGGTGTCAGGAAGTTAGAGGCAATTCCCTACTGTAAACCTATGTATGGAAGGAATACAGGGAAAATAGGCAATGCGGCTGAAGGGGCTGTGGAGGTCATCTAGCAATACCTGTTGCACTGGATTTAATTCAATTTGAACAAGAAAATCTAAAACATAGGCCAGGTTAAAAAAGCTCTGGAAAGACCTAGAATTTCAGGAATAAAGGACATAAAAACATTGCTGAATAAAATTCATAAAATCAGAGTTAGAAATCAATAAAATTAGGTTTAAAGACCAACTCATAGTATTTTAATCTTATAATTAATTGGGGTAGCTATTTCTTCAGGCTTCCCTGTGCCCATGGTACACTAACAACAAGTAACCTGAAGTCAGAAGATATCACTAACATTAATATTTACCTCAATAAAACAAGGCAGAGCATGTTCCCACGGAGGCTGTTACATAACTTGGTATTTTCTTTTACGTTAAATTGCTATTGCTACAGTAACCCCAAGAACACAGCAGACCAAGGGTGTTTGCACAGGTGCAGCCGTATTTGTTATTGCAGGGTTTCTCCCCTGGGGCTGCAGCCTGGAGGAGTGGATACAGGTGCTGGGAGCCACAACACTGCTCCCTGTCATCCCACCCCCTGCCCCTTACCTTCCTCTGAAAATACCTCTGTGATGTTGGACTGTTTATTGTCAAACTTAGCAAGGGGGGAGGGCTTTAATTTGAGAGGCTTACTGGTGCCAGTGTAAGTTGTTTCCATAGCATTTCCAGAGGATTCAGACCCAGTTCTTAGGTCCTTATTTGCCCATCCAGGTTATTCGCTGTAAATTTAAACATGTGCTTGCAGAATTAAAGCAGGTGTTTGGATTGTGTGGCTGAACAGAGAGGCATTTAAATGCATGCTTAAATGATTTGTGGAACTGAGGCCTGGAAAGTCCCCAATTTCTCCTCAGTGGGAAGGAAGAATCAACAAACGACAGGAGAAGTTACTCATGGAGTTCAGAGAATCATCTTCTCCTCTCTGAAAGGAAATACAGAGAAGAGGAAAATAAAAGAGAAGAAAAATGAAGACAAACCCCAAACTCTCCTCTAGCACTTCATTTTTACAGAAACTGCCCAGGGTTTCCAGAAGAGTTTAATCTCTTTTCCAGTATCCATCAGAATAACAACCTTTCTGAAAATACCAGCACAGATGCAATGTCAGATGCGGTGTTCTGACAAAGCAGGAAACAACTTTCACTGTCCAGCAGGAAGAAGGTCAGATCATCTTGCCCCTCATTCTGCTCAGAAACCCCAGTGCTGCTGTAAGAACTCCTCTCGGATGTGAACGTTTTCCTGGTGCCATGGCTGCTCTTCTCTTAGCACCTGGAGATGGACCTACCTCCATCTGCAAAGCTCTGAGCCCAGCGAATGCCTGGCATGATACTGCAGGATGTCCATTATATTCTTTCTGTATGTTTCCTTCTTAGCAATCGCCCTGTCTTTTGGCTTAAATGTCACGTTCTTCCTCCTTTAATTACAGATACAACCCCAAACTAGGAGTTATTTCTCTAGTCTGGAATGTATCAGAGATTTAAATTTGTCTCAGTGGGATGTTTGACATGGGGAGGAAGAGCAGCACAGTTCTGCAAAGGCACTGTTCAGCATTTTACAGTTCTAACTTACTATTCTCTAGTCACACTGTGTAGGTCTTTCACTATTCATTTATTTGTGTTGTCAGACTTCTCTTTTGATGACTAAATTAACTCTAATGGAAAGTTCTTTCAGCTGTTTTCATCACTCCTGCTCTGTTTTTTTTCCAGACAAAATAAGGGTACATCTCAGCTGCTGATGCACAGTTCCCGACGGCCTGTTATGTCCAGGAAAGCAGGCAGTTTGGCAATGTCCCTTCACCCACAGAAACAGAGTCACCCATGGGTTTCTTCATTTTTTTCCAAGCATTCCCAGAAGTCCATTATCACTTCTACCCTTCTCACTTCCTTCTGACCACACTGGAGTCATCCTGAGCCAAAACCCCAATTCAGGAAGGGTGAGCAAAGGTCCCTCAGGAATTGCAATGCACTGAGTGCTGATGGCAAATAACTTGATCTGCCATAAGGCATGAAATACCCTATGACTGAAATAAAATTTTAGTGGAAATCAGCCAGAAACCTGAGCAGCAAGAGGCTGTCTTAGATGCAGTCCTGTCTTCCATCAGGCATTACACGATGCTACCAAAGGGATGGAGGTATTGGAGCTGCTATTTTGATCTTGATGCTGTGCGCTCCTGTTAGATTTTGCTTGTGTTGAGCAGCAATCCAAGCATCTTTTTGGCTATATTTCAGGAGGTCGTACAGGTTCAACATATACATTTGTGTCTAAACTATAAGAAAAATTATTTTTTTTTTATGATACCTGTGTCCCACTGCAGAGAATGCTTGAGGAATCCTGAAATTTAACAGGAGGGTGAGATTTCTAAAGGACTGACAGTGTGGCCGAACTGAAGCAGGATCTAAGAGGAAAGACATCAACACTCTTTGAGACACTGAGGTTTATATTGCAAGTCTGAGATAAACTGGAATTTACCTAAAGATCTGAAGAAGAAGCAAATAACTCCTTAGAGCAAAGCTGTCTGTACTCACTCTTCATCCCATGTCAAGTCTAGGGAGTTCTGTGATTCCTGAACAGCTATTTTACCTGCACTCAAAAAAAAAAAAAAAAAAAAAAAATTCTTTACAATGTTTACATAACAAATTAACATTGAATATTTTAAAGAAAATACAACTTTTCTATGATTGTGTTGTTTGTACAATCTCAGACAGCTTTTAAATTGTTAAAGTTGTAGTGAAATATAAGTAGCTACATCAGGCCATTGCCACACAGCTGTGTAAAGATTACAAATGAAGGTAGAACATATCCATAAAAATAGAAAAATATGGATTACAGACTCATTCTTGTGGAGGACACTCTCAGCTTCTACAAATTTCATTAAGGGCTAGATGGTGATACTCTTACCCATGTCAAGTGATGTCTTAATACTTCATTCCAATGAGATAACTCAAAGAGTTAGATATTATTCAACTTGAGAAAGGTATCACAATCGAACCTTAAAAGCTGAGTACTCTTAATGCACAATAGCACTAGGCTCATTGCAGAGAAAATTAATGTTAGACTTCTGAGGTGAATAATATTAATTGTTTTCCATAAATGTTATTTTCTACCAAAAATCATCCAAGAAATTGCTTAACTTATATGCTAAATCCTCTGGGGTGGTGGGAGAATAGCTCCAGTTTCACTGCCGAAGTGTCTGTTCCATTTTAAGGATATTAGCTAGCCAAATGAAAAATGCATGAATCAATCAGCAACAAGGACCTTGATCTCCGAATGAGACAATGCTGAGCTTTGAGATTTATGGTCTTGCTTCCAGAATTCCATTATTTGGAGGAACAACAACAATAACAATGGGAGATGACATCAGAATAGTGAGTGTTCTTCTTTTTCCTTTCTTTTCCTGTTGATCACAAGATGCTGACTTCTGTGTCATTCACCCCTGTCAAATGAGTAAATGTTCAGTGCTTTAAAACATTACCACATGCATGCTCAGTTCAAAATAAAATGAGACTGTCTTGAATAGAAGGGCTTTATTGCCACTTGCATTTTGCACTGCTAATTAGTTTATCCATCGGGCAATTACCTATCGCTTACTTTTCTTCTGTATTTCTTCTGCAGGCAGAATTCCTTTTGATTTTTACACACAGAAAACGTATTGTTGGGAGTCACACTGCACTGATGTAGAGCAGACAAGGATTTCATTCTAACCACTTGTGATTCTTGTTTTTCATTTCCCTGGACAACTGCAGAAAATATAATAGAGTTACCCCTTAACTTTATGATATCTACAGCGTGTGAAGTTCCTTTGGACATTGTCCACCTGACAAGACCTGCCTAACAGGCTTAAACTCTTCTGCAGTAGTGCCAAAAGTAAGAGAACGTAATCAGGGGATAAATGTACTGGAGGAGGCAAGAAGGACTCACATTAACACTGGCTGGACTTGGGCACACTCTCCCATACCTGCTTGTGACCATACAGCTGTGGGGTGTCCTTCCCCGTTCAGGTCAGGGTAATTACTAGTGGGCAGTAAATCCTGTTTCAACCTGACTGCACAAAGTATTTGGAGATCCAGCAGAAGATAGATGGGTCCTTTTTTAGTGTCCAGGTCCAGAACAATCTCTGGATTAACAAAATCCCCAAAGCTCCTGTGCCACCTTGAACATCACCAGAACACTGTGGTTACAAGTATATAGAGAGGTGTGGAGAGACAGATACAAACTGGATGTCAATACTAAGAGCATAATATATTCAACATATAGATTATTAATAGCCATTTATAACACTATTTTTGATAGTCCTTTTAGCATGCAGCCATATTTATACGTTTCTGGTAGGAGGAATATGCAAAAGTAGCTTCTTGTGAAAATAAGCATACATTTGAAAATTACAGCAGAGATCAGATGCAAATCAGCCCTAAAGTCTCTCCAGGCTAGGGGGATATTTGGATTTAGGCTTTGTTCAGTGCTCTATCTTGCATGAATAGGTCCTCTCTGGGGCTGTATCTCTTCTGCAAACATCACGGCATAGCTCAGCCAGTGAGGCAGGCAGGAAAGGTAAAGGATATATGAGAGATAGGGATACCCTTGCTCCCTTCCTTCAGCAGGTACAGGTTATCCAAGCACTTGATATAATCTTAAGGTGTGTGAGGATAAACCTCTTTCCCTGATGACATGGTCCTCATTTTGGATGGCAGTGAGCCTAATACAGAATATTGGAAGCTGGGGAGGTAAAGAAAGAATTACATCACTTGAAACCTTCTCACATTTCAGGAGTGAGTCAGCAAGTGGTTATCTGCGATGAAAAAGGCATCCAGAATGAAGCCATGGCTCTGGATATGAATGTGTGTATAGAAAGAATAAACTCCAGTGCAAAACTGCAAAAGCAACAACCTTACTGGCATCGAATCTCTTCTCAGCAGCTTTGTACAACTTCTCACAGATATATCTGCACAGAGCATAACTTATTCTACTAGCATAGAGGAAATGCCTCCAAAGAAATTGGTATATATGCTTGCTAACAGATAACAACACATTTTTTATATTTGGGTGCCATAGCCAGTAACAGGAGCAAAAAAAGCCACTAAATGTTAGAACTGAGATAAACGTCGTAAGAGACCTGTTGATGTATCTCTTACTTCTACACTACTAGTTGATGTGTCGTTGTGAAAAAAAGTCCAAGCCCTGATTACTGAAGTGCAGCAGTGGTGGTGTTTGCAGCCACAATTGTGTTGTGCTTTCGCTGTTCTTTGGAGAACGACTCAGTGTGCTGCAGACAGAACGTCATTCAGTTCTCGGTAAGACATACGCATCTCCTAGCAGGAACGTAATTTAAACCAAGACTGATTTCTCCCACAGATTACTTAAACATATATCTCAATCCCCTTTCAGCCTGAGTATTTATAACATATTACATTTGCATTTGCTTTCCTGGAAAAACTTTCGCTTACCGTGTCAGGATACATTTTACAGAACCTATGATGAAAACTATGAGGAGAAAGCAACTGTCCTCGATACTTCTGACCTGATGCAAAAGCCACTGGAGCCAATAGAGGAATTCCTCACTGGTTTCGGTGAGTTCAGGATTAGACCATTTAAAACACAATATCTGTGTTTTATCTGTGTTATTTTAAACACAGATGCTGTGTTTTAAATGGTCTAGTGGAAAATGGACATAGGAAAATTCTGAAAATCTGACAGCTAAGAAACCACCTTGCTTGGAAAAATATCAGATTTAATAATTAAAAAAAAGTCGGACATTGTACATTTTGTACACTTTGAATAAGTTGCTATTATTATTTGTTAGCATTACTGGGGATGCTTGCTTAACAAGAAATTTTTATGTTTTCAGAGTTCACTTACTCCTGCGGTTTATAGGAGCAGTTTGCTGAGACCAGCAGTCCTCCAGCTTTTCAGGTCATTTATTTCAGACAAACCAACCTTTCCTCGTCTGGCTACTGCTGCTGACCTGTGTAAAGTGGCCACATAGAAGACACTTCTGTGTAGGACATCGTGGCATTGGGTGGTGGTGGTTAGTTGATGACTCAGTGCCATTTCTAGGAAAAGTAAGTGACAGACAAACCCACCTGGGTCTCTCATACATACCCAGGTGAATCATGTTACCACAGAGCTTTTAAAATATACCCCACTGCAGCAGGCAGCTACACATACGATGAGCCTTTGCCAGTGCTGTTCTACCCTGGTCTCAGCACAAAGCTTCTTTACCTGCCTTTGTCACTCCAGATGTTCTTCCAGACAGGTAATCTGAAGTCAGGGTCCATATGGTCCTGTTGATCTGTTGATGATGCTCTTTTATTTATTAATAGATTTCTACTGAACAAAAAAAAAAAAAAAAGAAGAGATAATGTGACTTCAGTGGCTCCCCACAGATGGAGAAATCTGGAGATCTAAAGTTAGGTTTCCCATTTTAGCAACATATTGCACTAACTTATGATGATTTTTTTTTTTTTTTTTTTAAGCTATGAGCATCACCCAGTTTCCAGCATGGTTACAGCTGCAGGAAAAGACTGGCAGCTAACATAGTAATGAGTCAGTATCTATTGAGATTCACTCATTACTATTAATTTCCCTGTTGCTTCCAACTGATTCAGGAGCTACTTATGGAAATTCTTCTTCTTCTGTCTTACTAAAATCCAGCACTGTTGCTGTCAAACCTGCCAACAGGCGCAGCAATGCTACTGTGATAAAATAAGTCCAATTCTATCCCAATCTTGCTTTCCTAGGGAAGAACAGAACTCATTAAATAATTATCAACTGTGACAAGAAAGTAGCTGGCCAAACACTTGCTGCTAATCTAGGCATGACAGCAGGACTATACCTTTCAAAGCAGTAATTAGCTAGATGAACAACAACATAAGTACCAGACAATGACATGGAAAGGACTGTCCCTAAAGGACAGATTCATTATACGTAGGGCTTAGTGTTTGTGTGACTTATGAATGTTATTTTGCCGTATACAATTACACTTCTGCTGCCTTTCTCTTTGTTTTCTGCACAGTTTATGGAAGGGGACAGAGAGAAAATCTGGAGCTGAAGCCACCAGAGGACAGGTGATGGAAGGTCTGCAAGACCTTCCTTATGTTTGTGAAATGACAGTGGCTGCATAGATCTCACGGTAGAACAACACCATCAGCCTGCACCCCCATCTTGTGGGAATAAGAAAGCCACTACTTGCACCCTGCCCTCATTTTATGCTTGGTCTGATATTGTTTGCAGACTAGATCTAGTAATCCCTACGACTTTTCTTTTTCAACAGGGCAGATTCTTGGTGTAAATTGGTGTAACACTATTGAGGCCAGTGGAATAATACGGATTTATCCAGGGCATACACCAAACCATCAGTCAGCACCAGTGCCGGCGGTGTTGTCCTATCAGCTGAAAGAAATCACAAGCCCAAACTTCTTCCACTGAATGGAAAATGCAGGACTATGATCACAGCTAGAGCTGATGCTGGAATTACAGGCAGCCAAACTTGTTTTTCAACTGGACTGTTCAAGTGCTTAAAGTTAAGCATACACATAAGTGTTTGCAGGATTAAGGCCTCCGTTTGGAATGACAGAGTAAATCCAAATGGAGATGGATTAGCTGGCAGGGGGCAGGTGAGGTGGTCAAAGGCACATGCAGTTTATCATATGGCTCTGTAATTTACTACATGATTATCACAACTACATATTTGGTGTGGGGATATAGATATACATGCAAACATGTATACACAGAGCCAAACTTTCTTGGCACGGGGGCCACACAGTCATTTCAGATTGAGACTCTGGGCTGCACTTGTTCCAGGACTGCTTGTCTGTTGCCAACACACTGAAGCGCCTCAGGCTTCAGTCTGATTCTTTGTTTGCTTGCCCATTAAAGTTCTTATCCCACACTCCCTTTTGGCAGAAAATTTTGTTATTTCTGCTTTATGCTGGCCTAGGCCCTTCTCTTGCTTCTGTTCCTATTAACCTATAGCAGTGACAGCCAGGAGCAAACTGAAGCAGCTGGTTGGAGACGCTACTATCAGACTGAGAAACAGCTGTTGTGCAGAGGGGCCACCCTGAAAAACTTCTATTACAGCACTGCTGGGCCATATTTTGGCCATTGCAGACAGGGAACTGGGAAAAGAGAACACTTTCATTTGCAGATATTTAATTGCTGAAAAATGTAGGGGTGTGTGTGGCATCTTTATTGGATGTCACACAGAAGTAATGCTTTCCAGGTATTTTTTTGGCACTTCATATCATTATCCTCTTACTGCCAGCATGCAGTGGCCCCATGTTGCAACTCAGTGTGAAACTGGTTTCCAATTTTTCTGTTTAAATTAATATTTACCAGTTGGGTTTTTTTTGGCAGACTTTTATTGATAGCATTGATTCAAGACGAACAGCCAAATTCAGTTCTTGGTTAAAGCAGTATGACATCTGGAGTTAACTCCACTTTTACCAATGTCACCGAGAGCAGGCATGGTCTTTTTATAGTGTGACATTTCTCTGTCCTTACCTATAGATAAGAGTTGGACTGCAAATTTAACTTTGGGAAAGTTGGGATACAGCATTGAGTATAGCTCTGAAATTTATTGATTGGGCACTTCTCTGAGATAGTTAAGAGTATCTTAACCTTCAGGAACTAGTCACTTCAGAATACCATTATGTATGTGCAGAAATAGCTCTTATGAAAGCAGTATAAATTAGACCTTCGCTATCAGCCAAAAAAAAAATTTACTTGAGTACTTTTGTATCCATCATCAATCAGTTGGATTAATCACTTCAGAATGAGTTTAGCTATTTTCTAAAGGAAAGATGTAGCAGAATCATTTACCGGGGCATAGGACCTACACTGTAATTTGAATGGACTTGTAGCAAGTGAGGTACGTGAAGCAGCTGCACAGAATCTGCTGTGTGCCCCGTTGTGTGGTGGTTGCGTATTGCCTCCATGTCCCTGTAAGTGTACAAGGGTCTGTGTTGCCTAGAGGGAACCCGCTCCGTTGGCTATAGATACAAGTAAATACCTCAGTTATCTCTACAGAAAAGGTCTAAAATTGCGTGACAGTGCCTATGTAATCGGTATGCGAGCCTAAGCACTGTTGCGTTGGACTTGCATTAAGAGCCGTACTTCGAACCACACTCCTATTTGTCAATTTAAGGGTGGGAAAGCACAAAAAGAACAAAGTCAGCCAGCAAAGCTGCCAAGTTAAGTTTGCTGTGACATTGATAAATATTCAAGCCAATGTCTTTCAAATGTTATTGTGAATCACCTTTCCCTCCTTCCTTTCCCTGCTTCAGTCATCTTGCTGGCTCAGAGTATTCACCTTTGTCTCAGACCTCAGCTGCCTTCACTTTATTGCATACGATTGCTATTGTCTTTGTCTCTTTTATCCGCTTCACTGTGTCTCATTTTCCTAAAGTACCTGGCACCCACTTTTCCATAACACTGTTCCTTTGTTTCAGGAAAACATAATTTCAGGAGGCAGCAGAAATACACTTCCAAAGGCCACAGGGTGACATCCTCTCTCACCTGATCTTTATTCATATCGGGGTTTAATGGCACTTTTTTTTTCCATTTCTCAAGCACCCTGCAACTCCCTTCCTCTCTGACAGGAAGGCACATTTTATTTCTCATAAAAATGCTTTCCTACCAGTCTTCTGTTCTTCAGAACTTTCAGGGGCCCTTCTGTTAAATGTTGGTTTTCTCATGTGGTTGGACCTGTTGACCTGGTTGTGGTTTATTACTGTTTTGACATTTTTTCTCCTTCCTAAATTTGGAGGAATTTAGACCCTTTTGTCATTTCTAACCTCTGTTGTATTGGCTTCAGCAGCAATCTTCCCAAACTCTGGTTTTAATTTTGTGGTAGGAAAAATTGAGAACTTTTTTGGAAGTGGATTTGAACTGTTTGGCTTTCTAAAAGCAGTGTTTTAAACACAGGGCTAATCTTGTGCTTGTGGCTCATACATAATCCACCTGCCTCAGCTATCACCGACACAAAATGTCGTTTCTGTCATTTCTACCAAGTCAGGAGAGGATGCTGTTATGCAGTCCTTTATGTACACTTTCTCAGCTCCCTGATCACTAGAAAAGGGCCTTCGCTCAGTCCATTGAAATAGTACAAAACCTCAGTTGCTGATGGAAGTGGTATGTGATTTTCTGTGTACATTTTACACCAGAACGTACGGTGCCTATTGTACATCCCCATTTAAAACTCAAACACAATGGCTCATGCAGCTGGATGGTGACCTGCCAATGAAGTTTAAGACAGCATAGACTTCCACGTGAATCTGTAGATTAATGAGACAGAGAACTATCTTCTTTTTACCCACAAAAGGCAACTCACGCTTTCAGAATGTGCTGCAGACTAAAACCAAAGTTCAGCTCGCTGCAGGAGTGGAGAAGAAACACGCACAGGATACACCTCAGAAACAGCCTGGCCCTTACGGAAAACTGCTGTGGAATTTAACACAAAATGATAAGCTTTCTGCAGCTTTTTTTTTTTTTTTTTGTACCGTCCTATAGCTCAGATAGCTCTGCTATTAAATTCTATACAATGGCTCAAAAAAAGTTCCTATAAAAGATGTAATGCTCCGTAGGTTTTAGAGTAATTTCTGCAGTGTTCTGTTACATTTCTATAGGACCCCCTTGTTTCTATTCGAATTATGTTATCTAGAACTTTTTCATAAAAGACCTTATAAGAGGTCCTTTCCCTCTCTCTCCGTTCTCCTTTAAGTATAACAAAATGTGTACAGAGATATATATTACAATTTGTACTTCTTACAACTCCATGATTTTGGGTGTACTCCTACAGGTGGCAAAGGTGTTGTTTGTCTTTTGGCTAGTAAGCTAAGTAAAGTAGTACGCAAACTGTCAAAATCAGGCAAAAATAAATAGCAACTGCCTTCTCATCTGGATTTGGCCAACGAAACAACACTAGTGTGGGGGAAAGTGAGTTTTCAATCTTTTTTTATTATAATATAGAAGCAAAGCCCAAATTATAAACACAGAAAACTTTATTTGTGAATGTCCTCCCAGGACATTATGTAGCAAGATTAATTAAGTCATGCAAGGGTTAATTTAGCTCCTCAGGTAAATTAAAAAAGTCTTCAGGAAGGGTTTGGCACATCATAGTCCTACAATTCTGATGTAATTGTTACATATCTGTCATCCTGGACTAAAGTGGCAGTTGTCTCAAGTGTTGATTCAAGCAGTTCCATGAAAATGGGCTGCTTAATATTTGTCAATGGACACGAAGGCAGCAGGTACTTCAAGGCTGACTGATAAGCTTTGAAGGTATTTTTGTTGTCTTTTTTTCCTCTCCTATCACTCATAATTTTCACAATTCGCTCCTACCCACCTCTTACCCTCGTAATGACTGCAGAGAGTGAGCTCCATTAGAGGCACCGTTTCTGTGTTCCCACTCCTCCATCTCCTCCAGAGACTCTGGATCCACCTACGGAGGGTCAGACTGTGGTGGGAATTCGGACACTGGAGACGCAGACAGGCTGCTTACACTCTGCCAAGGCCCAGTGGCAGTGCCAGTGGGATGGATGGTGATGCTGTCAGGCAGGTGGCTGATCACAAGTGACCCAAATTCAGAGCAAGTTAGGTTAAAAGGGAATAGCTAATTTATCTCAACAGAGAGCAGAACTCTGCACAACGCTGTGTCTGCCTCTTCCTCATCCCAGGGACTGACAGAGAGAGCTGAAATAGAAGATTAATATGATCTGATACCTTTATCACCAGAAGGTGGTAATCCTCCATGGAAAGATAGTTCAGACTATTGTTTGAGGTAACAATTAGAGGCCAAATTAATTTAAAATGGACTGGAGAAATGGGAGTAATTTAAATACAATCTTTCATTTTAAAGGTCGCCTAGTTAACTATGTTATAACAACATTGGCTCCGTTGGTCCCTGTTTGTCATGGTCGTGGCTTCAAACATGATATTGTCTTCAAATGTATCACTCAGAGGGAAGGGGGCTAAAAGAAATTCCACATGACCTTATGTCGAGAAATACAAATTACAGTGACTAAAGGGACGCTGTCTAAGAAATAGCTTTCATTACTCAGTTTTTGCATTTACAGAGCTAAGTAATTCAACATCTATGAAGGCAAATGCTGAGTATAATAAGAAATGTATAGAAGACTAAAAGTTAAAGTAATTGAACCAGTGAAGGTCCCATGGTCTAACATTTTTTTCTCTTCTATGAATTTCATAGTAACCATGCTTTAATCTTAAAGAGGCAGGAGATGGGGGCATAAAGTAAAGTGGCAGGTTTCAGCTTATCAATTTGACAAATATTTTTAGTCACTGATTCTTGACACAAGGATTACCCATGCCAGCTTTTGTGGCTTGAAGAGAAGGGGCCCCAGAAACGTTTGTTGAAGTCAAAATGTCTTTTAAATGACTCACATAAAAAATACAAGTTGAAGTAACTAATTTGATTTGTTAAGCAACAGTTTTGTGTCAGTTTTGACTCATCAAGAGCTTATCTAGTGCATGAGGATGCCTTTGATGGTGTAAAGAGATCTCTGAATACATGAATCACAGTTCAATACCATCCAAAGCATAATCGGATGCCATATAAAGGGATAAGTTCAAACTCTCCAAACATTTATGTGGATAATGCATCCACATAGTTTTATTAAAAATTTTTTATTTCATTCCTGAGACTACAATATCTTGTCTTATATCTTTGATGATTGTTTCAATTCATCTACTTTCTGCATATTTTTGAGTATTTACTTCTCCTTTTTAATGTAACTCCCTTGAGAAGCAGCTTTGCATCGACTCATCTTCTTTCTTTAAGAAAGTTTTGTCTCTGTAGATTTTCTCTGAAGATGTATGGAATTGATGAGCTGTGATTTCAACACCGTGTCCCAGACTCTTTAGAGCAGCAGAATCTCACTCATGCCACGAGTACATTTGCTGAAGTTGGTACTATGGGTCCAGCTGAACATAATTTTCAACTGTAATCCTAATGCATCTTCTGCCCTCTCCTTTGATCTTTTAAAATATTTCTCGAAGTATAGACAAACCCAACCCGTAGACAAACCCAATCCCTCTTCAAGCTCTGCAGGAAAAGTACCATCTTAATCTTTGGGGATGCTGATTTCTGTTTCTAGTTTTCTAGTGTTTGGAGAGATCCTGAGTTTCTGTTAACACGTAGAACAAACCTCACAAATTAGGAGTGGAAGCCAGACTAAGCCCCTCAGCCCTGGGGCCAGGGCTGCACCCCAGGTTCTCCCTCAGTAGCAGTGTAGACTCAGCCAGCAGCGAACAGCATAGCTCCCAAACACCTTTTAGCTCCCAAGCACGTGGCTGAGGTGCAACTTCTTTTTAAATAACTATTTGACTAAGTGTAAAGGTAACATAGTACCTGGCCTGACAGCTGTCTTCCTACTCAGCCTAAAATAAGCCCAGGCCTACTTTCATTCAAAGTAAAACTCCCAGTCTTTGACTACATTTTTTTCCTCTTCCACTAAGCAAAAAGGATCCCAAACAAGCAAAACCACCACCACAAAAAAAAAAAAAAAAAATTATTGCAAGAGGTGAGAATTCCCCAAATTATTGATTGTAATAAAAATACTCTACATTTGTCTTAATTTTCAAATGCACTGTCTGTGCAGCTCTCACTGCTCCCAGCTGCACTGCATTTCTGTATAAACACATACAGAGGCCTTCCATCTGCTAGTGGTGCGATGCCTCTCAGCCTGGGGTTGCATACAACTGGGCGGTACGCTGCCAGACCAGACTTCATCTTCCAAGAAGTGTCTGTCAGCTGATGACGGATGGTGGCTCTTCTCTCAGTAAGAGTCTGTGTGCTCCCAGCTCCCACCCATGTAGAAAAGCAGTCACAGAAGGAAAAGCAGAAGAGGTGGTTGACAGTCAATCCACCAACCACGTGGATGTGAATTAGCCCCTCCCTCAGTAGGGAGCATCAGAAAGGGGAATTAGATGAAGCTGGTATCACTGCTACTCCTTCTACCTCTAGCATACTTAAAGAGGCTCTTTGGTTTCTGGAAGCCATGCACTCAATGCTTCTTAGAGCACTGGGTGCTGCCAAATCATGGACAAGAAGAAGGTAAGAGCAATATCATCAGGGTCTCTTTAATTAATATTGTTCTTACTATATTGTAAGAACAATATTAATTAAAGAGACCCTGATGATAGCAGAAGAATGAGCTCTTTCCTTCCCCTTTTCTCTCCTTTCAGCTATTACTTCATTTTGTAGGAGGCAGAGATTAGGAGGAATAGAAGCCTGCAGCAAAAGGAAGAAAAAGGGGAGTTATGATGCACAGAAAATTGAAGCTTAAGATATCTGCATATCCAGCAAGGGAAAAAAAAAAAAAAAGGACAAGTCGGAAGGAAAGGAAAAAGTCAGATGACAGCAGTATCATATCGGGCAGCCAAAGCCTTTTTCAGTCCATTAGTAACCAAATAGGATGTTAAACATCTACTTGTGATAAAAACCTGTAATTCATCAGGCCCAGATAACTTGCAGCTGAGGACCCTCCAATAGTTGGTGGAGGAGATTCTTCCTTCCACACGTTAATTTTTAATGGGTCTTGAAATAATATAGAAATTCCAGAAGACTGGAAGAAGACTGATGTTTTGCCAGTATGCATCAAGGACGAACATGATGACCTTGGTAAATATAAGCCAGCTAACCTAACATCAAACTGGAGAGGAGGTGAGGGGGGAGCGAAATAACAGAATATGGGATTCAACTGATAAAGAATGAAAGGACAGGAAGTAATTAATGCCAGTCAGCATGGTTTTATGGAAAATAGGTCTTGTCAGACAAACCTGATTAGATTACAAATTTGGCTGAAAAAGTAACTGCTTTGGTGCGATACACTGAGACATTTGTAAGGCATTTGATTTCATTTTGCACCACATTCTGATTAAAAATAAGATTGTGCAGTCTCAGTGAAATACCCACTAGCAGAACAGTGGTCTTGTTAAGTGGCAAATCTCAAAAATGAATTATCATTAAATAAAGATATTTTTAGCCAGGCTAGAAGGGGATCAGTCTTAGGCCTGGCACTAGAGCATTTTTGTTCCGAGTTAAATATAAATTAATGTCAATTGTACTGTTAACACAGTCTTCGCACATATAAACAAAAAAGCACCCAATATGTAATATGTAATGTTACATCTATACAGCTCTGGTGCGGCTACTGAAATGCCACACAGTGTCAGTGGTCATATGTTTAATGAAGCTGAAAAAAAAATGAGAGGTTTGGAAAACAGCTGCAAAAATCATCATTGGAACCGAAGAAAACTCTGATTCTCTATAACGCTTTACCATGAGAACTTTAGAGAATATGGAGAGATTTCTCGATTACAGTGCGTAAATACCTCCATCAGCAGAAAAGCAGCTCACCCGCTTCCCTTTTCCAGCACCCCCAGTGAGGTACGCAGTCTGAGGGCCCAGGTCACCCTGGAAGGTTTCTGTTTCCACATCGGTAGCAGGATAGGTTTAGCACGGCTTGGTGGCAATGGGGTGTCCCTCAAGTCGGGAGGGGTGCCTGACCTACTACACATGGCAGCACTCGCAGGTCGTCTGCATCTGTGAAGGCTCCAAGACTTTTCTCTTGGCTGTATTCCCTCTCCAAGCAAAAGGGCAGATAAAATGACCCTGGATAACTCAGGAAATGTCCTGGCCAATTATCTTAGGGAGCCTCAAGGAGTTATCAGAGGATCAAAGACCCTTCTCTAGTCTTCAACGCAGAAAAGTTGCAGCTAGACGACAAAAGGAGAGGCAGGGGAAGAATGTGACAACTTAATGATGCTATAGTAGCACCAGGTAAGATCCGCAGCTTGAGCAAGCAGGTGCTGTTCCTTCAAAGTCAGTGGAGAGATGCTGATTTACACCAGTGGAGAATCTGACATACTATATTTTTTTATTTGCTTGAGTCCTGCCGTGGCTCCATAAGCAAAGGTTAATGCAGGTCTGCCAGGGGCAGGCTGGAGTTAACACAGAATGGCAGTTGTGAGGTTGCTGATTCTGATAAAAGCAAATTGTGAACTGCAAGCATCTGAGTGTTGAGTGTCACATTCACACCTAACAGCTGCCCTTGCCTGTTCCCCACAGTCATCCACTTCTGTCATCATGATACGTTCCTGAAACCACATTTGTGCTGCTGTCACTTTTTGTCTTTGGAAATTTGTGTACAGGCTTTCTGTAATGACATACTAAAAATGCTTGTAAACTTCAAAAGAGTGGATTAAAATACATTTAACCAAGGCAAACCACTTCCATGTATTAGGCAGAAACTCGAGTCCTTACTCCTTCTAGGTCTGCATTCTTCCCCATAAAGACTTGCAGTAGGGATGTTAGTATTTATAAAATCTTATGAGGTGTCTGGTGGGTGAGGGCAGTGAAGAATTTGTTCCTTTAATGAAAAAAAAAAAAAAAGAGGAACCTCTTTCTAGATCTCTGGGTTTTTCACTATCACCAGTGTCTCTACAGAGAAGAGACAGACATCTTTATGGGATTGCCCGGCTTCTGTTTCTACCCGTCCTGTTTGATTGGGAACTGCCCGGCTATCAACACAGCCAGGGCATCTCTAGAGCATTTCTGCCTGTGTATCAGTACTGGGCAATGTCAATACTGTCAGCATGTCAACAATCCGTGGCATAGATGGGGAAGATAGCACGAGGACAGATTCTGAATGTCAAGCCTGGGCCCCTTCAGGGCTGGGAGCTGGGAGCACACCAGCCTGAGACACGCGCTGGTGACATGCGGTGCTTGCAGCCCCTACTGAGTTCTGAACTCATTGTCATCCCTGAACTCCCACCTTGCAGGTTATTTCCTAAAAGTGATTAACTGCACTTTTCTTCTGTGAAAGGCAGCATTTCCCACCTCCTGCTGAGTTTTTACCTTCACACTTAATCTCTGGTTCGCCAAGAATAATATAGGCTTGCACTCACCTGCTGAAAAGGTGTGATTCTCTGAACCCAAACTACCCATAAATTGCCAAGACACCAGAAGCAGCTGCCTAGCTGCAGCAGGACAGAGTTGAGGGTGAGCCATGAAATCTGCCCACAAAGGCAGCTTACGCTGAGTTTTTTGTTACGTGGACCGCAGCGCTGGATGTGCTTCCAGCTGCCCCAGCTATCCTGTTGTCAGTACCTGCTCTGGCAGCTGAGAGCGGCGGAGGGTACCAATCGTTTTGGGGAAAACAAAAAGTTAAAAAGGAAGAAAAGAGAAGGTTAGTAAACCAGATCTCTCTGGAAATAATTGCATTAAATACAGAAATGTTTTACGTGGTTTCCTTTGTCCTTTCTCTCCCCACAGGCTGCTGGCCTACGATCGTCCCTTGTACCTACCCTGTAGCTGATTTTATTGTTTATTCCTAGCTCACCCTGCAATGTGCTCGGGGCCCTGTGTCTTAGCGAGTGACTCCCTGATCCCTTTCCAAGTTTAGAACCTTTCTGGCTGAAGTCTGTGGTGACACGTAACACAAAAAGACAGCTTTGGGCACAGGGCGCGCAGCCGCTCCTGGATAACAGCCTGCGGTTCGGCGGTATCCTTTCTGGGAGATTAAGTGATTAAGCCCAAGTAACTAACAGGGACGGATCTTTTCCTGTCAAACATGCACGGTTTTCCATAGGACGGCTCCAAGGTTGTGAGTGAAGGTGAACAGCTCTGCTTCTAAAGACGCCTTAATTTTAAGAAATTCAAAGAGCAGTCACGCCACTTTGTTCTGCGACTTTCTTAAACCAGTACCCTACTTCACATCCTTTCATGAGCTATCATCTTTCATATTTAAAACAGACATAACGGAAGTTAAGACAGAGGAGATGAGAAGTGTAAGTCTCTGCAGATGGAAGGTTTAATATAGTAAACCATCATTTTATCACCCAATCCTGCCAGGCCCCCAACACATCCTGCAGGGTACAGACTCCTCCGCTCGTCTCGTGAGCAGTGGGGAGTGAGAGCACTCCAGTCTTTTCCTGGTTGCTTGAAACTCCCTAGCGTTGGCGGTTTATCCAGCCATTGCATGCATATTTATATAGTGAAAGCCTTGAGAATCTTCATAAATTGATTAACAAGTCTGTGTGTTGCAATAAGCAGTATTTATTTAGGCATTCAAACTGATCAGTAAAACCCCACGTTCAGATTACCTGACGAACATGGTAAGGAAACTGATAAAACAGGGAGGTACAAAAGGGTATGTTTTGTTTACAGGTTTTATATAAATATAGAACAAGGAGGACAGAATAAATATACTAACAAAGTAGTTAGAAAACTGTTTTCATTAATAACTTATCAAACCAATTTTATTTCTTGAAAATATCCAAAGTAAGCTAAAATCTACGCAGGCAGCTGGTTGAATTTCTCCTGGAGGGTTTGAATGGGGCTGCAGGCCGGTGCTGAATTTCACTCTTGTGAATAAATTCACACATTATCTCTTGGAAAGCTACATTTTTCAGGGTGGAATAAAGCCTATTTAGTAAATTATTATTTTTGGTTTTAAAACTAAATGACTGTTTATTAAAAAAGAAAGCTACTGAAATTCAAATTTTTCCTCATTACCTGAGGCATAATCAAATTGTCAGCTGTTCAACAAGGGTGATAATGTGGAACAGGAGTGTGATAATGTTTGCCATCATCCCAGCTGGTTCCCCCAAAAAGAAACCTTCTCACAAGCTTCTCATTGATGAACCTACACGATTTTGGAGAAGCCTATGATCAGGCACAAGGTATCATTTAGAAGTAATCTGATAATGTGTGAGTTGTTAAGACCTCTTTTATTTGGGCACAATATCATTTGAATCTAAAATTAAATCCTGACTTCATTAAAGAAAGTAGGCATTTGTCATTGACTTCAGTGTGACCAGGATTTCACTACTGCATTTTCAGGCTTCAGAAGCAAGTACTGAATCATTTCATTTTACCAAGGTCTACAAGTACTAATGTAGAGAGAAAAAAACCTGACAACTTTTCAAAATAATGTTATAACAAGATCCGGTAACTGAAAAGTCAACTGGACATATTAAGGGTAGAAACAAAGCATACGTGTTTAGTAGGGTTTTTTTGTAAAACCACTTATTAGGGACATTTTAAAATCAAAACAGGCTGTTTTCTAAAAGTTTTGCTCTGCTTTGAGCAAGAATTAGTTTGAGGAATTCAACAGCTTGTGCAGTATAAGAAGTCAGGGTAGATGTTTTTTCTAAGCTATGACTCTAGTTGTCTATCTATAATTGACCCATCAATTAATCAAACTGGATTGAACATAAGGGCAGTTTCTCAGTTAATGCTAATTCATTCATAAAGTGACTACATTATCGATTACTATTTTTAAATATACTTAGTTGTAGAAATGGCTATAATTAAGAGTCCAGACCTTTGAGCTAGACATCCACAATCTACACTGCACTGGGATGCAAAGAGTAAATGGCAGTCCTTGCTGGAAAGATGTGGCACTTGGTTAGTCAATTAGATACTGCCTTTATTACTCTAACTGAATACACTAATTCCACCCCTGCTCTCCACAGATCCGCAGTGGGTCATGATTAACATTTAGCTCAGTGGTAGAAGGTGATAACATATTTTTCAGTGACTGAACCTATTTTCATTGTTCACTCTATCAGTGCAAAAAGATGATGTTTTAACTAATTCAGATAATGCCGGTCCTGAAAGATACATTAGTTTTGCAGTGGCTCCATTAGTTTCATCATGTTTACGATGGATGAGAACTTCAAAGATATTAAAGACGTGCAACTGGGTATAAAATACTTTAGTTACATGGAATATTTATTGTCAGGGCCCTGAGGACACGAATAGGCCTTAATTTCCTTGGACAGCCTCCCTTGGGACCCTCACCCACAACCTCTGCACCTTGTCTCCTGCTGTCCCAGCCAGGGCTTCCTGGGTGGCCCCTGGAGCCGGTTCACCCCCTGGCTGTGCCTGAAGCTGTCGATGGACCTGTGTCCAGCACATGGCTTTGTTTGTCCAGTTCAGCCCCCAGCAGGCTGTGCCGCAGTGAATGAGGGATCAGAACAAGGGGAGGCTGGAGTTCGCAGGTTGCATCTCTCACCTCACACTAAAATACTTCCAAATTCTGATTTTTTTCAGCGTGGTCCCACAGTTGGTTGAGCTTATGCATCTGGGGAGGTGCTTCACATCTGAGAACATGATGAGGTTAGGGCAGATGCAGCTCAGGTGCCAGGCTGAGGTAGCTCTGTTGTGGCTCATTCGGGTGCTCACAGCAGAGGAGGAGCAGCAGTACTCAGCTTGGCAGACATCCATGATGTTGGGGAAAGTGCCTCGCGACTTAGTATTGACTTTCACCCCAATTGTGGCTGTCACCCCATCTCTGCAGTGAAGTGGTATAGGGTGTGTTATGTTTCTTGCAAATTAAATTTTGCACACTTATTTTCTCTACTGTTATTTTAGTGTTTCTGTTTCTACTTAGTTGAAATTACACGGAGAAAAAGACTGGGTTGGAGTATGACTATTGAATAGCTACAGACTACCACTGCTGGTGTAGTTTAGGACTAGAACCTCAGCTCAGCAACACAAGAATAGCTTTAGCAAAATGAATAGCTCTGTCACACACTGCACTGTTAACAAGATTAAAATCTAGTCTTTTCATTTTGATCCTACTGGATCAATTTTTATTTTATTTTTATTTAGCAGCATTCTCTTTTGCAAGGTAACTTCTTAATCTCATGGAGTTCAACAAGGCCAAGTACCAAGGTCTTGCACCTGGGTCGGGGCAATCCCAAGCACAAGTACAGGCTGGGTGGAGAATGGATCGAGAGTAGCCCTGAGGAGAAGGACTGAGGGTACTGGTGGATGAGAAGCTGGACATGAGCTGGCAGTGCGCGCTGGCAGCCCAGAAAGCCAACTGTCTCCTGGGCTGTATCCAGAGAAGTGTAGCCAGCAGGGTGAGGGAGGGGATTCTCCCCCTCTGCTCTGCTCTCATGAGACCCCACCTGGAGTGCTGTGTCCAGCTGTGGAGCCCTCAGCATAAGAAGGATATTGACGAGTAGGAACGAGTCCAGAGAAGGCCACGAGGATGCTCAGAGGGCTGGAGCACCTCTGCTATGAAGAAAGGCTGAGGGAATTGGGCTTGTTCAGCCTGGAGAAGAGAAGGCTCCAGGGAGAGCTTATAGCACCTTCCAGTACCTGAAGGGGCCAACAAGAAAGCTGAGGGGGACAGTTTACAAGGGTCTGTAGTGACAGGACAAGGGGTAACGGGTTTAAATTGAAAGAGGGGAGATTTAGATTGGACATCAGGAAGAAATTCTTCCTGGAGAGGGTGGTGAGGCACTGGCACAGGCTGCCCAGAGAAGCTGTGGATGCCCCATCCCTGGCAGTGTCCAAGGCCAGGCTGGATGAGGCTTTGAGCAACCTGGTCTAGTGGAGGGTGTCCCTGCCCATGGCAGGGGGGTTGGAACTAGATAATCTTTAAGGTCTCTTCCAACCCAAACCATTCTATGATTCTATGATTCTTATTTCAAGTTTGCTTCTTCAACATACTTCTTTTCTTTCCACTTTACTGATTTGCTTCCTTGTGGAAACCTTTAACTTTGGGTTTCAACTGGTGTGTTTAGTCAAAAAGGAGCTTACTAATGATTTACTGTACAAATATTTTAACACAAAACTAAATACACAGATACTAATAACAGAGATAACAACCTTTGGATGCTTACATCTATCTATGCTGCTTGTGAACTACAAGTGGCACCAAAAACATTTTAATTCACTTCAACGCTTTATTGAATGTATTTCTGAAAGGAATAGTCTCCAAGTGCTGTATCAGGGTGTTGTACAACTGTTAATTATATGCAAAATACTTGGGCACAAAGATGTGGCCATTTTCTTAGTACAGACGCCGTTATTGGCTTCCCTTGGGTGGCATTTGTAGTTCAGTAACAGATTTATTCTTAATTGTGAGAGGAATTCTTACTTTGCATGAATACAGTATTTTCTTTCTGTTGAAGGTTTTGTTGTACTTACAACACAGCTGTTGCTGTCATATTCAGACTTCTTGTTTGTTTCTTCGCTAGCTGACCGACCTTGTTTTAAAGAGAAGCCCACCCCTTACAACAATTTGTCATTAATTTCCTGGGCTTTTTGTGGCTTAGATTAGAGGATGTTATCTTAAAATACTGGGAGAATACGGCCAGCTTTCCGGTCTCTGAGCCCTAACCTAAATCTGGCACCCACAAGCCACGCGTGACAGCGCCGCGCCGGCCAAGACCCTGGCCTGACTCAAGCTGGCCCAGCTGCATCAGCAGCACTGGGCCCTCCACCTCTGCAGGCCCCTTCCCCTCAGCTTTCGTGATCTTCTGCCCACCCCACCATCTTCAGTGGCCTCGCTTCCTTGCGCCACTGGAGAAACGGGTCACGCAGGGGAGCCTCTGCCATCACAGCCCTACGGTTGGGCCCCCGAATGGCACCAAACTTGGACGAGCCGAGGGCTGAGAGGGGCCCGTGGGCCGGCCGGCTCTCCCGCCCTATCCGCCGGGCAGCTTTCAGAGGCCTGAGGGGCCGAAGCTGCCCCTTCCAGCCCGCAGCGTGAAGAGCTGACGGGTGCGCAGCCGCCAGCCTCGGCCGGCTAATCCTCCGCCGCCCGGAGGAGGCGCTCCCCGCGCCTGACGGCGGGCAGGGGGCAGGCGGCTGCGGCCCTGCGGTGCCCCGCAGCGCGCCAGGACCCGGCGGGCCGCGGCCTCCCTGGGCTCCCGCTGCCTGGGTACGCGGGCCAGGAGGGCAGCACGGCGGAGGCCTCTCCGCCGGCGGGATGCGCTCGGAGGCGGCGGCGCAGCCGGGCGGCCTGGAGAGGTTCGTCAGCCCCGGCAAGGGCCGGGGGCTGCGGGCGCGGCGGCGCTACGCCGTGGGGGAGCTGCTCTTCAGCTGCCCGGCCTACACCGCCGTCCTGACCGTGAGCGAGCGCGGCAGCCACTGCGACGGCTGCTTCGCCAGGTAGGGCCGGGGGAGGCCTGGGGCGGGGCGGGGCGGCGGTGGCGGCTCGGCGGGCGGCGGCGGGGCCGGCCCCGGGGCGGCTTCTCGCGGTTCGGCCGGCGGCGGCCCGCCCCGCGCCAGCGGCGGCTCGGCCCACCCGCGTCCCACGGCCGCAGCCGTGCCCCTCCGCGGCGTGCCGGCCGCTGCCCCGCAGAGAGCTTGCCGAGGGGCGGCGGGGCCTTTCTTTGCCACGTTTCCCTCCTCCTCGGCTCGTGGTTCTCTGGCGGCAGGGCCGTGAGGGAGCTTTTGGCTCGGGACTGGTTTTCCGTGCTTGACAGTTCAGTAAAAAGAAAGGAAAAGGGAGAAATTTGCTCTTCACGTGCTCTGTCCGTAACCTCGCTCTCACTGGAAGTTTCACTGACCCAGCTAGTTTTGTAGTAACTTCACCACAAAATCAAATTCACTGATTTTAATGAAGTTTTGCCAAGGGAAAAGGGTCTGCAGGTGCCTGATTCGCGGTCTGCATTTCTGTGGTGCGAATGGAACACGTATGAATGGAGTACACAGGTCTGTGATGAAATCTACAGCACTATCTGTATGTTTCTCTTTCCCTGGCTGAAACCTTCCTCTTCTGGTACACTCCTTCCCGGAAGGCCAAGTGCAGGCAGCAGGAGAGGTTCCTTACCGTGGCTCCCACCTCTGGCAGGATGCGGGGGGCTCAGCAGCTGTGGGTTTGACCTGCTGTGGGTAGCCCGGTGGTGGCACTAAACCGCTCAGTGTCAGCTGCTGCAGAAAAAATAAAGGCACTTGAGGGTTATCGTTAGAAAATGAGGCAGGGATGTGATGCTGTGGCATGTCACACCACGTTTTTAAAAGGTGTACTTTGCTGACTTCTGGCGCTTTACTGAAGAATCGCAGTGCTTACCCGGTTATTACTCGGAGCAGATGTTAGTGTTTGCCTCAGTAAAAGAAAACAACTGTTGCACTTTAGCTGTTTTTATCAATATGTAAGTATTGCTCGCATACGTCGGCTGAGAGGCAGACTGAAGGATATAATTACTGCACTCTAGTAGGTCTTTTCATCTCAGGTCCTGCTGTCTTAATTTAGTTATGCTTCTCATTTTTTTCTGTTTTCTCTTGACCTTGTCCTTTTCCTTTCCTCATTACATTATCTACTTTATATGACTTATTCACCCCTCTCTTTGCATATGAACACCAAATATAGTTCCTAGTGAAGTCAGTGAAATGTGTCCCATTAATCTGAAAAACTGTAGAATGAGGTGATTTTCCTCTCCTTATTCACACCAGTGGCTTTTCCTAGCCCCCAAGTTTTGTTTTTATTTTTTCTCTCTTGTGTCTAACCACAAACTTCCTTGTGCCAAAGAAACTGGCTGGTATTGTTTATTGCATCCAGAAGATTTCTCTCTGTAAAAGGATGAAGAGACGCCTTCTGTGCTTCTTGATATGAAGTAATATTGTAGAGGTAACTATTATCTCGTGGAATAGCTTTTAATGATCACCTTCAGAAGCAGCCTGCTTAACAGTGCTTGTTCTGTGTGCAGGCTTCTCCCCATGGAGCTCTGGAGGAGCACAGTGATCAAGGAATACACTGAATGCAGCACCATAGCAGTTACAGTGGGGTGGTCTAAAACCCATTTCACCCCGGGGTGATGAGGTTCCACTAAGAGGAAAGGTATCTCAGTGATGTAACTTGATCTGCCAGTGGTCAGAAACGTGTTTTGTGACTGTGCCATTGCATTAGCGCTGAACTAGCACATATGATATTCTGGACTGTGCTTGCTGAACTCACAAAGGGCGCTAAGGGGAAGGTTGTGGGCTCAGCACTAATCTTGGGAAGAGAAACTTTGCTAAGTGGTCATGAAACTGTTGTAGTAAAATGGGCGGAATGAGACTAGAACTTTGTATTTGCATCTGATACTATTTGGTACTTCAAATACACAGCTGTGCTTGAGCAAGCAGAGTCATGTTAGCCTGACTCACTCATGTTGCACCTTCCTCTTTGCAAGAACAATCAGAGGATGTCAAGACTTGCTACATTTTATGGACTCCCAGCGCCAGTGACCTCTGAAGTGTTGTAGAGGACTCGCCCTTCTTTTGCTATAATGTATTTACCTCAGTTTAAGACAAGGGGGTTTTTTTGCCGTTTACACTGGGGAAGGTGCGTAGACATTTAAAAATATTCAATACAGCTTGGAGACCCCTACTGCTGTCACACCAAAATGTCACGTGTTGGGTAACACATGCTCTGTGTTTGGTGGGATCCGCTACAACGCGTGCACCTTGAAGCAGAAAAGGACCTTCCTTTTGGCAGTTCCCTGCACTGGGATATATACAAACATAAAAAAAGGAGAGTGTGAGCCTTAAGTCACCTTAGAGTACACAGATATCAGAGCAGATGTTAGCGGGACAGTAAGAGGCCCTGTGGTGGCAGGAGATCAAACTGTATTTAATAATGCAACATGTTTTCTAGGTGTTGGGAAGTGGGTACTCACAGAATAACAGTCATGCTTTCTGTAAGCAGACCGACGAGCAATGGAACTGGCAGGGCAGAAGCAAAGAGTTAATATCGGTGAGCAAGTATATAGAGCAGTTGGGAAAACAAAGAAAAGTTAGCTATCAGTATGCATCATATAGTGCCAGAAAGTGATGTTGTCAAACAGCATAGAATAACCTGTTTCCAAACCCAGCAATTTATCAGGACAGCAGAGTGGTTTTGCATAATAACGGTTGTTAGGAAGAACTTGCTTTTGAAACTTCAAACAAATAAAAAGAGTATCTGCTGTTGTAAGATGGGGCTTAAGCTGTAGTTTTAGTGTTGTGAAGAAAATAATGTTTTCATTGTGAAGTGAAAAATATTGTACAAAAAGTGATACATTCGTATTTCATCCAGATTTATGCAATAGAATAACTTCTGTTTTCTTTTTAAGGAAAGAAGGATTGTCCAAGTGTGGAAGATGTAAACAGGCCTTTTACTGCAATGTGGCATGTCAGGTATGGTAACGCACTTTGTGAGGATACAGAGGGGGCAAAGGGGTTGGGGATTGCTGAACTCTGTTTGTGTGGCACTGATAGCTACAATTAGAGACTATGGTTAATAGTAATGCAGTCACTTGCAGTATCCCACAGATGCTGACCATGTAGTTGTGCATTGAACAGTTACAGGATTTGGACATGGTCTGCATGAGTGTTTCAGGGTCATAGAACTGTGGAATGGTTTGGGTTGGAAGGAACCATAAAGACCATCTAGTTCCAACCCCCCTGCCCTGGGCAGGGACACCCTCCACTAGACCAGGTTGCTCAAAGCCCCATCCAGCCTGGCCTTGAACACTCCCAGGGATGGGGCATCCACTTCTCTTTCAGTTTAAAGCCATTACCCCTTCTCCTGTCACTACAGGCCCTTGTCAAAAGTCTCCCTCCAGCTTTCTTGTAGGCTCCCTTCAGGTACTGGAAGGTGCTATAAGGTGTCCCCGGAGCCTTCTCTTCTCCAGGCTGAACAAGCCCAACTCTCTCAGCCTGTCCCCACAGCAGAGGTGCTCCAGCCCTCTGAGCATCTTTGTGGCCTCCTCTGGACTCGTTCCAACCGATCGATATCCTTCTTATGTTGGGGGCCCCAAAGCTGGACACAGCACTCAAGGTGGGGTCTCCTGAGAGCAGGGTAGAGGAGGAGAATCCCCTCCCTCATCCTGCTGGCCACACTTCTGATACAGCCCAGGATACGGTTGGCTTTCTGGGCTGCCAGTGCACACTGCTGGCTCATGTCCAGCTTTTCATCCACCAGTACCACCAAGTCCTTCTCTGGATGGCTTTCAAGCTGTTCTACACCCAGCCTGTATCAATAGCTCCACTGAGACTTTGATTAGAGCTGCCTGTCAGCCCATTAATTATGTTTCTATTCTCTCTTTAAGCATAAACCAGGTAATTCAACATTAGCTTGCTAAACTGGTAAGACAGTCTGTGTGTAATGGAAAAATCAAATCACGAAACAGCTCTCAAGGGGGTTTTGTTGTGTGTTTTTAGAATCTTTGCAAATATTTTGGGTGACCACAGCTGACAGTAGTCATAACTATTTGAAACCTACCATGCTTTCTCCCTAACTCACTCATTCTGGCAACTTTTATTCGTCTTGTGTACTTTGTTTTTTAAAAGCCCCTGAAAATAGAATGTAAGCATACACTGAAGTAAAGCAATATGAAGACATCCAAAATATTTACATGCAATTTTAATTCCATTTTTACTTCAAACTAGAATAAGCACCTTTCAAAATTTTTTTTTTTCCCAGAAGTAATATCTAGCCTTTGTGGGCTGTCAACTTGATATAGAAGAGTTATCCAGTTTATGTGTGAGAAACTCAGCTGGATTGCTAGCTAAATAATGTAAGCTATGTGAGATCTGTGGTGCTGGGCACAGAGTATGGAACAGTGCTCATGAAGGATTTGAGTCAGCAAAGGCCTGGCATGAAGCTATGTGTAAGCTATAAATAATCCAAACCTTCTCCTGCATGGTAGCGCACTGTTGAGTGTGTGGGCTGCATGCAAAGCATTCTCTGTTATCATTATCTGGATGGAGATGTTGCGGTCGGTGCTGTTGAGTTCCCAAGCACTTTGGAGATGGTGACCACTTTTATTTCAAGGATGTACCTTATTCTCCCATTGCCCAAGTTGCATAGTGAGCCTGTCCTCCCCTGAGATTTCCTTCCATTGCCTCCCCAGATTCCTGTTTTCCCAGAGTGTCTTAGTAAGCTGTGGGTCAATCGAATGGCCTTTGGGTTTTGAAGCACCAGGAGGACTCAAAACACATAAAAGAAATAAGTTTTTTTACAAAATTTGCAGTAGTTCACAGAATATTGAAAGACTGACAGCCAGCAGTTGCTTGGAAGAAAGAGAACGCTTACCGTATGAGCATCCTTAAGTCTCTTGAGAGAAATCTGGGTGAGTTTTAAAGACAGTGTAAAGAAAACCCCTGAGGCATATGTCAGAAATGCTTATTTTTATAAGAAATGTTTCCACGTGACATTATTTCTTAGGAAGCTTTTAATAGATGAGAGCAAGAAGTAGTTGAACAAAGCGATTTATTGGCTGTTTAGCACTTTTTGTCTTAGATTGTAAGTTTCTTCTCTTACCATACAAAATTCACAACAGTTTATGAAGCAGGTAAGTAAGATTTACTGAAGTAGGAAAGCTGAATGATTTGTACCAGGAAAAATAGCAAGTAGATATCATGGTGGTAGTAGTAGAAGTTATTTCTGCTGTTCCACTGCCCTTTGCTTTTACCTCCAAGTCCTTTCTTCAGTCCTTCCTTCAGGGTCCTGACTTGACAGAGTTTATAGTTTTACATTTAAGAACAAGGAGGTTTCTTTCTCACTCTCCCCTGGGTAGAGTCTTGTACATGTATTGCTTTCTTTGTTTATTTTTTGGTGGTTAGAATACTCTTTCTGTAGTATTTCTGAGAATAAAAAAGGAACTGCTCAAACGGGGTGTCCTTAAGACTGCAGGAGGCGATGCTCAGCAAAAGCCTGTCTGTCTGCTAAGTTAATGAACTAAAATTTTTCTCCCTGTTGGTGTGTAGTATGATGCTTCAGATACTGAGGCATTTTTTTAGACATTACGATGTCTAGACAGTAGCATGACAAGCACAGGTACCAGCACTTCACTCTTACTGGTGATGTGCTTATGGCTTTTGACTCCCTAGTTGATATAACATTGTCTTGGACCCTTCTGAGTCAGTCTGATGAGATTTATTGCTGAGATTGTATTCTTTGACATTCTTTCAAAGTTACCTTCAAGCATAATATTCTCTAGAAACCAGTCTCTGCTGACCGTACGTGCTGCACAGACAGTCTGCACTGCATCTTCATCCCTGTCTTGTTCAAAGGCACTTTTCGGAAGTGCAGCAATTCTTTGTCAAAGCCGAGAAGGACATCTGTGCCTTGATACTGAACTTGTAATACGGGGATGTGCAGTTAATCTGTCCCTTTTGCCTCCATGAGTGTGAGACTTCTTCAGGCAACACTGATAAAAGGGCAGGGCTGTACTTAAGAATTGTGATGGCATTGTTAATTTGATTTTTATTTTTTAAAGTTAATTTTCTCTGCAAATCCGTGTTTTCTTTGCTCAGTTCAGCTAAAAATTACATGTACCCAACAAGGACATGGTATGATTTCATATGTTGGTTAGTATTCAGACTGACAACTGTTTATCATATGAATTATACTGTGCGGGTCAGAAAACCATATTTTTTGAGCTTACTCTTTTCTTACTTAAAGGTCTGCTATGCCACAATTCATAGGAATTCTTTCTAGTGGCAGGGAGAGATGGATCAGAAAGAGACGAGAAGGGTGCCAAAGCGTGCCGCAGGATACAAATTTTTTTGATGTCTTTTTCAGAATTACGGATTTTATAACTGCAAACACCTTCCTCTTTCTAGCACGTTTCTGTTGAATAAGGATTGGTTTTTTTCTCTTTCAGAATAACATGGTTATTAAAAGTAAAGTTAGTGGCACTGCATGTATTTCCCACTCTGTTAGGCTGTATAGTATCCTTGGTTTGAGGTTCTGAAAATACTTCCCAAGCATTTAATGAATGAAGCTTCACAGCAGCCTTTGTGGCATTTCTGGGTTTGCAAATGAGGTATAGGTTCATCTCCTACCACGTGGCTGGGCCCTGCTTTGCAGTATAACTCCTTCGTCCTGGTCACTGGGAAAGGTGGTGTCGCGCTGCCGCGTGAGGGACTGAACCCAGGGGAGGAGAGGTCTTACAGTGATATAGCGGCTGATTAGTTTTAGGGCTCTCCGTACGTACGCATATGCACGCACGCTGACCCTGGCGCAGTTCTGTTATTGCTAACATGTGGGGTCTTGCCTGTTTTGGTCTGTTATTTTGCTTTTAAGATAGATAATCTTAAGTTTGACCTATATTAAGCTGGATGTTCGCATAGGCGTAGATTCAGTCTCAGATGCAGGGCACGTGAGAGTGGAAGTTGTCCCCGCTGCTTGTCCTTGCTGCCTTGAATGTTTTGTGGGTTGGTAGGATCTAGCCTGGGTTTGCTATGTCTGTCTTTTCCCAGTCCCTAATCCAGTTCTCCTTTCAAAGGGTTTGTGATTTCCAGCCGATTCATACCGTCCTACTCTCCACTATTGCCTTCTCGAAGCACAGGCCTGTTATTATAGTAGTGGCTTTCAGACCCCATCTGCAGCTGTTTGGGTCTTGACTTCTTAAATTATAATAATTTCAGTCAAACAGCGGGAGACCTGTACTCATTTTTTCTCCTCAGAAATTAGCTGCTGAAACACTCTGAAGAGAAATGTTTTAAGAGGGTTACGTGGTTGCAATTGTGGAACTGGTGAACTTGAACCAGCTAGGGGAGCTCCTCTTTCTGTTATTACACATAGCTATTATTTATCTCAGACAGAGTGGAGATCAGCTGGCCAAAGTGCAGAAAGAGATGTTTTTGTCATGACTTTCCATATTTGAAATATATTTTGAACAAAATATTTATAGGTTTTTCTGAATATGTTGTGTTAAAAGAGTGCTGTGCTTGGTATTTCTGGAGTAAGGGAAACCTGTATTTTTAACCACCTAGTAAGCCTTAAAATGTAGTTGTAGACCTAAAATTAGCATCAAGCGGGTGTGTTTTCAAAGGGACCTTGTAGAAATTGCCCATTCCTCTTTGGAGAGCTATGGAGACAATATTAAATTCTTGCTGTAATGATTCTGCACGAGAGGAATCTTGACACTGCAAGACCCTGCTTAAGACTGCCTTGGGAAGAGTCTGTCTCCTTGTCCAAAAACTTTCCTCCTGTAATTTTCTTTGATAAATGTCTCCTGTGTTCCTTTTGAACGTTAACCCACGGAAGTCAAATACCCTGTATGGCCCAGTGTTCGGTAAACGGTGGTAGGGAAGGACGACTGAAGACGTGTGAAACTCTTCCCTTTCACCGCTTGGTGAAGGCCTGTATCGGAGAACTTCAGCGGATAGTATCAGGCATCGGAAGTTGCCTCACTGAAATTGGGTTGAAGAGTTGGATGCCGTTTGAGCATAGTTGGTCCTTAAGCTTTTGAAGAAGTGGGCTTAACCCCTGCACTAGCTTGTCCAGAATTTCTGTTGGGTATTTGCGTGGGGGGTTTTTTCGATCAAGTGAAATGCCAGAGAAATTTTACATCCTATTGAAAATGTCCATGTAAAGAAGGAGGTGCAAGACCATTTGTTTGGACTTGAGTCTTGTTTTATTGTGGTTTACATTTTGTTGTTTATTTTTCTTTTTATGCTGAAGTTGTATGACAGTGTTCTGGGAATTAATCCAGTAGTGCTGGACGGTGGAATGGTTTTGAAGAACTTGGTGGAGAAGATTGTTTCCATGCTTTGATGTGAAAAGCATGAGCTTTAAAGAACTTCCCTTCCAAAAATGTTGTCACTCACTCCTAAATAAAGGGGAAAAAAACCTACGGATGTAATGAAAAAAGGAAGAAAGTATCATTAATGTAGCATTAGGGATTCAACTAGAACAATGCAACCTGTTATAATTCAAACTACTTAGAGAAAAAACATGGAAAAGAATGCAAAATACAGTCCTGCTGCGATCGCAGGGAAAGCTGCTGTCACAGTGTTTCCATCCCAGGTATTACTCAGTCATCAGTACTCTCTCTTCTTGTGGTGTTTCAGGCTTTTATCTCATTTCGCACAATTCAGCCGTATCTTGTCCCTTTAGCCTCCTGACTAGTTCACATAACTCAGTATGATTCTGCCTGGGGACAGATTTTAATTAACAACGTGTAAAGGATAAAGGGAACAAACGGGGTTTTAAAAACACTGCTTTGAGACGGGCACGTGATGTTGCATTCTGATTTTTTGTTTTATCGGGTAATCTCTCCTGTGTATTTAACCGGTGCGTACGGATGCGGGTCCTACAAAACTTCAGGTTCTGCGCCTTCACTTCTTGCACACCCAGCGGTCACGCTGAAGCTGGTGGGTGTTGTGGGTGTGCAAAAAAGGGTGATGGATGAGGTCTCCCTCTGTCTCTATTCTTAGCCTTTAGCCTGTGGATTCCTAAGCAAAGGCTATCGGGAGTTTTCCAGAAAAAGATCTTGGGGCATACATAGGAAACGGGCCTCTTGGGGGACGCATTTTGTAGTGTGACAGCTGTAGGAGAGTTGAGAGTGTAATTTCACATGACATGATTACAGCGTAATATACTATTTTGGGTCTCCTGGTCTGTATTGCCACATCCTCTTAGAACATTTACACTGGAGCTTATTTCAAGCAGCCTTCAAGCAGTACGTAGGTTTTTATGGAAGTGCGATACTATCAAGGACAATGGAGTTGGCATTGTGAGGGGTTGAATACCCCTGCAGTGTTGCACTGCTTCAAATCCTACGTGACGTTGGGGCGAGTGTTCACCTTTCTTTTCCTAATAAAATAAACTCCTAAAGCTGTCCATGCCCAGGTCAGTTTTAATGGAAGAATTTTTGGTGTACTAACTCCAAAATTAGTGAACTCACCTTTTGGTTTGATCAGCAAAACCTGTAAATAAGTGGACTAGAAAAGGGGGTCCTAATTCAGCTGGTTGCTTGAGGTGCCTTGGGTTGTCCGCTGCAGCCTCCACCTGTAGCTCCCACAAGGAATGCATCTCCCAGTACACCTGTATCCTACCTACTGGTCCCACGTAGATGTTGTAGATAGCCTAGTGTGTCTCCAGCGTCTTTTGCCATCAGCCGTTAGGCAGCCGAGGGAAACTCTGTTTCTGCTGTTCCTAATCCCATGGGCTATACTGATTTATTTTTTAAATTACTTATAATTATTTATTTTGAATGGGCTAACACGGGATCTGTCATACTGGGTGAGTCACAGTAAGGGGGATTAAGAAAGTTCTGGAGGCTGCAAAAAATTTTTCAAGGTTTTACTTTTAATCAATTATGAATTTTTGGGATTTGTTGCAATTTCTTTTACTGTTTTCTACCGGTTTAAATCTGGTCTGAAAACAAGACTTGATGCTCTCCAAACAGGCAGAACACTATAGGTCTGTTCTAACACAGTGCTATAAAAGTGCGTCTGGGATGAGATAAATAACTGTGCATTGCTCAAATATAGAAATAAGATTGTTTTTGTATTTGAATAAATAAATGAAATTAAATTTCATGCAGTGTGAGGACAGCCCATGCCAGGGTCTGTGTGCCAGTGCAGAGTGTTAATCTGATTCTGTGCTCGTCTGTGAAAGATTCTGTTGCTTTGGAGGAAATCAGTAGAGTGCCAAAAGCCAGCGGCTCGTGCCATCACTCCAAGTGTTATCGTGTGTTGAGCTAGGAATATGCTATACATCCTTCACTAAAATGCGTTTGTCTTTATTAGTGTGTTTTCATTGCCTAGCTGTACTCTTGTTTTACAACATTTGAGGAAAAAATCTGATAATTCTATTCAGTAGGTCTGGTTTTGACCTTACATATACCGATTCTTACAGTGATTGTGAATCCATTGACTTCAGACACATTACTCCTGATTACACCAGGGTCGTCTCATAATGAGGGGCCAAGGTATTAAATGGAAATGAACCCAATAAAAGCCATCAAACTCAGACCTACTCTGTCCTCACATGCTTGATCTCAACAATAAGAACTGGTGATTTATAAATCATGTTGTCTGTTTGCTTCTTTGTCATTTAATTCTTTTTTTCCATTGACTAAATGAAGATGTTCTGACCTTAACTCATCCCTTATGAATTTGTTTGAAAAAAGCAGGATAGCTGTACCCCTTAAATGTGACTCAAGCTTTTGTTCGGATTTAGTGAGCGTCATCTTATTTTTTTAAAGGAAACACATTTCACTTGACCTCTAGGATCTGGCAGGACTTTCCGCATCCTCTCTTTCGTCACTTTATCTTCATGGCTCTTTATTTTTTTGAATGTTTTTCTACATTTTCAGAAGGAAGACTGGCCAATGCACAAGCTAGAGTGTGCTGCTATGTGCGCTTTTGGGCAGAACTGGAATCCCTCAGAGACCGTGAGGCTAACGGCGAGGATCCTTGCCAAACAGGTGAGCGGGAAGCTAGACTTGGGAGATACGTTCCTACTGTGGGTGCCAGGGGAGGCAGGAAAATGAAAATTGACCGACAGTAACTGTCCCTGCAAAGCACGTACATGCTAACTTCCTGCGTACGGATGGGTGTAATAAGAAGAGCATGAGCAGCTGAACGAGCTGACCGTCAGGGCCACTGTAGTCCAACTGGAGACTTCTGGGGGAAGGTGGCAAATGGCTAGTGAGGTTTTAAGCTATGTAACTGTGCCTTATGGCTGAGGTACAGTTAAACAGAGTCTGGACAAGTTTACTGGTAGTTTCACAAAGTGCACGGTGTTCAGCCTTCATTCTGGTAGGTTGGAGCTCTTGGCTATGTGTGTGGGCTAGCACCAAGGTGAAGGTGGTGAAGGGAAAGGAGAATGATGCTTGGTATAAGTGGTTAAATTCTGAGGAACGCTCCAAGTGTTACTCAGTCACTGATGTCTTTATGAAGCAGTTGCCTGTTGTACTATTTTTCAGCCCTATCTGCGTAGCGTTGTGTAGTATGTAACTCCCATTGCATTTGTGAGTCAAGAACACCCCTGAGGTATTCAGTTATAAATGTTTACGATTACTAGAGTTAACTGGTGAAAAACAGATTGAGAGAGGAACCTTGGTCCTTGGAACCTCAGGCCCTTGGTCTTTGTCAGAAAAGAATATTGTTAGTAAGGAAATAAGATTGCAATGTCGACCTCCATTTCAGCATTCCCTAACTGTATGGATACTGAGGATAACACAAGCGCTTACAGGGAGAGGACGGGATTCATGAGTTTCAAGGTTATTATGCTGCATATCTTTGTAGAGCTCTATACTCTCTCCGCAAAACCAAATCCTCTTTGAAGCATATTTGTGTGATTGAGGTCTGCTTATGTGACAAGGGCAACCTGGATGCTGTATGTAGTGAGGATTTTGGAGGCCTGCTGGGAAGGTGGCTGCATACTTGCTGTGTGTGTAGATGTGTGTGTGAATGTATGTGTGTGTGACTTAATTAAAGCATGGTTTAGTGGTGATCCACAAACAAAATCGAATGTTTAATGACAAAAAGTCATTGGAATAAATTTGTGCTTTTATCGCTTACGGGGGGGGGGGGGGGGGGGAGAACCCTACATGTCATATAAAAGCTAAATATGCAAACCATAGTCCCTGAACCTCAGCTGCTGGGCCACCTGCAAAGCCATATTTAATGGCCAAGATTACAAAGAAGTGGCCTTAGGCCAACAATGGAGCATTGCTTTTGAACTCTGTCAACAGTCAGTTTATTCACTTTCCTCAAAGCAAAGCCTGTCTCCTGCCTGCTTGCTATTGTTAGCAGCTTTCTGGGTGTCTAGAACAAAGCAAATGACATATTTAAAATACTGTTCAGTTTATGTATATAAATTTGATAGGAGTTAATCTTTGGCTGCCTAATTTGGTGCGGAGAGAATATTTCTATGGCTCTGCTAAGGGCAGTCAATTTAACTCATTGCTGTTCAACTTCTATAGATTCCATACAGTGGATTTGGGTTTGTTTTACAGGTAGGAGTTCCCAGCTTATGCATGAGTAGACAAAACTGGCAACTTAAAACATTATTTTCTTGTTGGTTTTTTTTTCCCTTATTGCTAGAAAACTCACCCTGAAAGAACACAGTCGGAGAAGCTGCTTGCTGTAAGAGAGTTTGAATCACGTAAGTAAAAAAGGCTTGCAGGTAAAGAGAGGCAGTTATCTGTATTTGTGATTTGCTTCCCCCTGGCCCCCCTCCATCAGAACCTTTCAGAGCATCCCACTCCTGTTGGAGGAGGGGAGTAAACAAAGAGAATTGTGGTTCCTCGTCTTTTGAAAGTGCAGTGCTCTTCCTCTTCTCTTTTTCTTGGTCATTTGTGGGGGCTGTGAAACAAGTGTGGAAACCTAGACAGAATTAATTATGTAGCATACATCCATCTCATGGCTTTTCTGTTACTCTAGTGTCTTTTGAGAATTGTAATGTTGTAAAATTAAAATAGCTGGTATTTGTTACCAGGAGGCATAAAATCAGAGACAGCACAGTTGCTTGATGGTGACAGTGACTAAGGGGCTAATTGCAGAACCCTCTGGACTGCGCTCTAGTGTCTGTCATTGCCAGTCAAATCTGACATGTTATATATGATTGTGTTGAAATTCCATGTCCTAAATGCTCCAAAATAATCCAAGGAAGGAGATGAGGCAATGCCTTGCTTTTAACTGCAAGGCTACTGTTTACGTCCGGTGAGGCAGAGTTAGAAATTGGGCAACTAGGGGACTAGTAACCGTCCTGGCATAGTTTTCAATGATCTGTCATTTCTCGCTCTTGGTGCTGGAGGTAATATCCAGGAGGCAGTAGGTTTGTATGTTCACGTTTCCCCCTCTGATGGCTTCCAAAACCCTTTATAAAATGCCGGGTAAATGCGGTCATTGCTAGGACTTGAAGTAGCAGAATAACCATGCACAGCAATATTACAGTCCTATTTGCTTCCTGAACACAAGCTCCTGTCACAGCTGTTGGGACAACTGGGAAAATAAGGGGGAAAAATGCCAACATTTGACTTTGCCTAAGGCAAGGGTAATTTTTACAGGTACGTTAGTAGGACTGAGGTTGAGGAGGATGGGTAAGTGCTGAAGTAATTTCTGTATATTCTTCTGCATTGCAGCCGTCTTCAATAATTGATTAATTCAGGAGCTAAAAAGCTGAAATGTTTTTTTCTGTTGCAATGTCCCCATGTCCTCTAGGAGCCCTTGTTTTGTTTCTAGCTTTGTTCGTAAGAACCTCTGTTCCTTCTGCCTTGTTGACTCTCTTCATCTCTTAGCACCCCTTTGCCACGTTCAGCAGTCGCCTTGCGCTTTGCAACACCCTGCGCAGGAGAGGAAAGGGCACCTGGCTGTCAGAAGCTCTAAATTTCTTACTTCTGCTCTGTCCTAATTCTGACCAAATTGTCCTGTTAATTTTCTTCAGTATTTTTTGTGCCTCTTCTGTCATTCACATCTGCTCTTACAAATTGTTTCCCCCTTCCCCACTGTTGTGCAGCCTTTTCTCTTCCTGTATGTTTACTATTATTTTGCGTCGGAGAGAGGAAACTGAGGAGTTGCTGGCTCTCTTAGAGCAGGAGTGAGCTGGTGGCGCTGCCAGGGTGAGAAAGAGGATTAGGAAGGAACTTTCCAACACTCTGCTATTGAGGAGAGAGAAAGGGACTGGGAGTTGTGGTTGATACCTAGCCTGCTTTGCATGGACCAGGCAGGAAAAGGTTCAGTGGCCACAGCTTTGGCTAGAACCTGTCATGGGCCTGAGGGTAAATCTCTGAACAAGCCCATATGGGAATACGCCTGACAGGTGTGCCAGGATGTTTCCACTGATGTCTCCTGTTATCCTCAGATATCTGCAGGTCGAACACAGCTCTGCTGCTGGTCACCCCCAGCCCGTGGAGACACAGGCACACTCAGGAACTGTTTGTTACCTCCTGAAGCAGGTGCCTGCAGTAGGTTAGGGGGATTGTACTGCTGGGCACCCTCATGTTATCCTCCTCTTGCTGCAAAGGGAACCCCTCGTGACTAGCCCCACTGTTGCGGGCAACCTTTGTTAGGTCCCCATCACACGTGACCACAGTTAGGGCCCCTGTGCTGGGAAAGACCGCTTATCCTTTAAAGGCAGGGATAGAAGGCCTGCCTTAGCATGAGTCTGGGCTGGTTTGTACTGGTAAGGACTAGGTCCGTATGAGGAAGTTCCACTATGTAAAGCATGTTTTAAGAAGTGTGGTGTTGCGTGTGACTTCATACCACGGCAGGTGGCACCAGGTAGCTCACGAGGTCGTGTTAGGCAGCTGAGGATAGCTACCCACAGTTGGTAGGCTTCTAGAGGGCCTGGCATGGCTGCTCTGTCTGCTGAGGTTAACAAATGCACTTTAAACACTGTAACCCTTCTCCCAAGAAAGGGAAATTTTTCCAATTACCTGCTAACATAAAGATGTTAGAAAATGCTTTTTAATTCTGCATGTTCTTGTAGTGCACTGTGACTTTGGCAGCAGCAGCATTACGTTGATGACAGAACAGACACTTCCTGCAGTACTTCCAAGAAGCTGTTCCTTGAAGGGTTTCTGTTTAAGTCTGGGCCTGTTCTAACCTAAGTCTAGCTGCAGTTCATGGGGGAGTGTTCCTGTTACTGAAATGGAATGTATTCTTTGTCCACAGACCTTGACAAACTAGACAATGAAAAGAGAGAGCTGATTCAGAACGACATTGCTGCTCTTCATCACTTTTACTCAAAGCACTTGGAGTACCCTGACAATGCTGCCCTTGTAGTTCTCTTTGCACAAGTAAGTTGGCTAGAACACAGCCTGCTTAGGTGGATGGTGCTGTAGGAGTTTAGCCTTTGTGAAAGGGGAAAAATGTTAAGGGCAATGGAAATGGTAGCTCCTTCCTTCTCTTAGGGAGAGCTGGGTGTGCTTGGTGGAGAAGATCCATTTCCTTGAGCAGAAGTGGCTGGACATGCCCCATTTCAGTAGGGAGAGAAGATACTCTTGTCTGCAGGTGTTCTGTGAGGTGCTTCTCAACACTGAAGAGGAGGGAAAACATTAGACCCTGTCAAAGTTAGGCTTCTTGTGGGCCTAGCGTATTGGAGCTGTTGTTGGACTTGTGCAGAAGGCTGCTGACCTGAGACCCTGCAGAGGCAAAATCCTTCATCCAGGCTTCAAAATTCTGGCAAATCCTTGCTGTTCAGGTCACCGTTGTGTTTGACCTTCGCAGGTCAAACACAAACTTCAGAGAAGTACAAAGAGCAGTCTGAAACTTTTATCTGGTGTGTGTCTTTTAAATGGAGCCAGGTAGTTTGGTCATCTGGAGAGATGAAGGAAAGGCTGGATGCCTTATTAGGTAACTTCAGAAATGTGTCACCTCTTTTTTCTCAGCTGCTTTTCATATGCATCTAAATGGAATGTATTGTAGTGGATGGAATAACACACTGGTGGAATACTGAAAGATACGTTTCTTCTTTTTCCTCCTGTACTTCAAAATAAGCTAGTTTTAAACATGAACGTCTGAGTAAAAAGTTTTATTTTTTTGAGATGTGGCAAATGTTGGTAGAGCTGGGCATCTACCAACAAGGAGGCACAGTTACTATTTCCTTAACACAGATGTTGTCAATCTGTAGGAGAATGTTTCTTGAGCATGTTTAGCACCTGCTCGTTGTCCATGGCAGTGTGTCTAATTATACATTTCCTTTCAATGATGGTTTTTTTTGTGTTTTGAAGACTTTACAATTTGTATTTGTCATAGGGATAATTTAAAGATATCAGTACATCCAGTTTCTTGTGCTGTTTCTTAATATTTATTTTTGGAATATAGCCAGAATCTCCAAAGATTATATTATTTTGGCTACAAGGACTTTTGCGTCCCATCCTGGACCAGCTCCGCCAGATCATGGTACTTGAACTGACTTCTGCGAACTGCTGACTCCCAGATCTGGTATTCCATCCAGTCTTCTCTTTAGATGTCTAATGTCACACTTAGGTGTCACCTTAAGCTCATCCTGATCATCAAGCAACTAACTGCTGCAGTGGACATTGCAATATTTTGAACTCAAATCTCCAAAGGTCATCAAGATGCTCCTCAGAAGTGTTTTACAGGCCGCAGCCTTTTGAGCTTTTAGCCCCAGCATAAGTCTTTGTAGAAGAAGGGGAGGCATCTCTGTACTTGATTTGCACAGATGTATTTCCTAATAGTTAGTTAACGTGACGTAAAACCCATGGAATGGATATGCTGCTGCTTCTTTGTCTTGCTTCAATGCTTTCTCTGGTTTCATGTCATCTACTTTCCTCCTCCATTCAGCATTTTTTCTCCCTGGGTCTCAGGGCGGTCATTTAGGACTTGGATACCTCTGACTCCTTGCTCGCTGTTTTTTGTGGGCTTTGTCTGATGCTGTTCCTTACTCAACACAGCTAAGGTGTAATTGGTCCTTCTGAGTGGAGCAAGGATTTCTGTCCAAACCATTCTTGCCTTTCACTGCTCTCTTCCTCAGCTGTTGGTACCATTCTGCTCCCTTTTGTCCCTGTGGAACATAGCTCTCGAGACTGGCGCTCTTCCTCCTCAGACTCACCTTGTCATATTCTTCAAACAGTTTCTCTCTTGTCTCAAGTTCCGGCGTCTCCTCCTTTCCTTGAAGACCTTCCATACTTTTGTGTCTCCCTTGGCACATTCTCTTACCCGCCACTGGGAACAACCTTGAGCTGTAGTTTTTTTGCTGTTATCTCTTTACTCCCTCCACGTTGCCTTTTTTAGTCAAGCATTCATCTGGTGAAACCAGTGGTATGTTACCCCTTCTAATTCTTCCTCTTGTGTCATTTCTGGTATGATGCATTCAAGAAGTGGGTTGGCTCTGGCTTAGTGGAGGGGAGTTGATGATCACTCACTACATATTTTTAAATATTTCCCTGTGATTCAGAACCACCAAGCTGTTCTTCATGTCAGCCTTTGTAGCCTTATGTTCTTACTTGCTGCTGATACAATCTTTCCCTTCTATTGTTTTTGTATTCAGCAATGACGTTTTGGTTTGGGCTCAGGTATGCTCATACATTGGCTAGTGCAGTACATGCTCATCTTGAGAGCCAGGGAGCCTTTGGATGCTACCTTGCTAAAAAGAGCAGGATAAAGATCAAGCGAAGATAGCGAAGATACTGGTGAGTGAATCAGAGAAACAGGACGCTTTGCTTAATTGTGAACTCATCCTGGACAGTTCAGATCTGAGGAGTGGCTTTGAGAAGAATTTAGGTATCTCTCAAATCCAATCCGAGCTTGTGGGGCATATCATTCATAGTGTTTGTCGTCAACTCTTACCCTCCCAGAACAAATACACGGTACTTGATTGACTGTTCCTGTCCCTATTGTAGCTTCGGGTGGACTTGGCCGCACGATAGTAGTTGTTTTAGTGCTTTAGTGGTGCTTCTGGTGAATGTTTTGATGATTGTAGAGAGATGCTGGTGCATGTGGGGAGGGTTCTCTTCATGCTGGCATGTATGTGACTCGCAGTGAAAGTGGAATAAAGTGCTTGACTGAGGTGTATTTTGGTCAAAGTCACACCAACCACATGAAATGAAACTGAAAGTCCTGTAAGCTTCCCTCGAGTTTACTGAGAATAAAGGAAGGAGAAGATTTTAACACCTGCTTGGATCTGTAAGAAATATTGTGAACAAGCTCTTTTGATCCTGTATCTGTTTAAATTAGGAATATACTTCCTGTCATACTCTGTCCTTTTTCTGTCCCCTCCTATTCTATGTCTTTATTAGGTTCAAGTCTTTCTTGCTGCCTTTGTTGTTTTTTATATGTGCTTGAGCTGTAGCTGACGTGTGCAGCCCTTGGCGACAGATGTCATCGTGGCCGGTCTCCGTAACACAGGCTCCGTCAAAGCTCTGTGCTGCCCCAGCCCGTCTGCGTTTGCTGCTCTTCATCCTCACGTAGCTCCTTGTGTGTGTCGTTCTGCCCTTTGCTTGTCACGGCCAAGTGCCGTCTCTTTGCCCTGTCAGCGGCAGGCTTCGTTTTGCGTTGCAATGGTCTTGCTCTGTCTGACACTGTGTAGGGCTCTTTTCAAACCCCGTTTTTCTTGGTTGGCCTTCCAAGGAGCCATCCACTAGATGTTGCGTCCTGAGCACGTGCAAGTGTTGGACTGTCGGTTCCTTAGTGTCCCGCACATTCCTTTGGAGAGGGACTTCGTCCTCGCTTCGCTTTCTGAGGTGTCACGTAGCTCCCTCTGAGTACTGGTGGGGTGGAAAGAAAGCTGTAAGCAAATTGCTGCAATTGACTCTGAAGTGTGAGAAGGTGACGTGTGAGCGTGGAGCACTTAGCTGAGCAGAAGCTGACCTCGTCTCTTCCTCTTTTTCTTTAGGTTAACTGTAATGGCTTCACAATTGAAGATGAAGAACTCTCTCACTTGGGATCAGCCATATTTCCTGAGTAGGTTGATTTGAATATTTAAAACCAAAATTAACTCATTTAAAAAGAAAAGGTTCTTGCACATGTATGGAAGTCGATCTCTATTGAAAGAAATTCAATTAAACGCTTATTTGTCTTGCTTTAAATAACTCCAATTGGCTAAGAAAAGGTGACCAATGATTTGCAGCAGTTTTTTGTAAAGATTTGGTAATTAGTTTTGTAGCTTAGATTGTCAACTACACGCAGGTTGTTAGGAAACACTTCCTTGGCTATAGCAGGTTCTGGACAGGGATATGTTGTAATGATCAGAGTGAAATGAAAAGGATTGCCAGGTGACTTGCCTCTGAACAACATCTCCTCTACCTTTGTTCCTTGGCAAACAGTAAATCCCTTTCATAACTTCTCTTCAGCCTTCTCAGATGTTTTAAAACTGCCATGCTTTATGTTGCTGTGACAGTGGAAGAAGTACGTCCAAGCTGCTTAGCTTTTACAGCTGAACCACAGGTGTTAAGTGTTAGCCACGGTTTGCGGGTGGGGGAGCACAGCTCACTTTAAGGCTGAGGAACATTTCCTCCAGTTAAGTCTGTCCTTCCCACTTCATGTTGTAGCAAAGGAGGGTATTTTCTGCTCCTGTTCTTTGCAAACCCCGTACTGAAAGTATTATCCCCGTCAGCTTACGTTGACTTCCTTGCGAGGCACAGATTGCTAGTAGCTTATCTGGGTTAAAGGAATCTGAAACTCCTGGATGCCCAGTTAAAGCAGGACCTGGTTTTGTCAAGTGCTGCATTCAGACAGCAGTAGATAGTCCTTGCTTCACAGATTTCTCCTTCTTCAGTCAGGTCTGTCTGAAGTCCATACCCCTGATCTACAGACTGGAAATTGAGGCCTTGAAACGCCCAGGATCAGAGTCATGGTGGGGAGAGGAGAGGGTTAAACCAGGATGTTCTGGAAACATGTCCCACACCATCCTTTGTTTGTGAAAGCTCAGCATGCAAGAGCCAGATCTTTCCTACCTAACAGTTATGCCTGTGAGCTAAAAAGACTGAAGAGACAATTACTATTTTGCTAGAGTGGAAGAGAAGAGATAAAATGTCTAATTTTAATTCTAAATAAGCAGCAAATTGCACTTCTCCAAGCTTGGTAGTAAGGGGGAGTACTTTTCTCTAGCAGTCCGAGGTTTTGTGTAAGTGGTATGCCTGTATCTCTTCCCTCCGACTTTGAACATGGAGGCTGTTTACATTTGCACAGAAGCCAGCTAAAACGTAATGCTTTTCTTAATTTGCTGCATCACAACTTACTTTTGTTTTCCTGTATTTGTTTGTTTCCTTTAGGTTAAATGTGTTTCTCTTTCTTTCTTCTCTGAGGCAAACAGTCTGTAGTAGGTACCTAAACAGGATGTTGATAGATAAGCACTGTGAACACCCCCGTCAGCTGTCCTGTAGCACTGCAAGAATGGGAAAATAACAGCTTGCCTAGTCCTGCAATAATAAGATTTAGAAGCTGTAATGGTTCGTTAGCACAGCCATTCTCTGTATCATTAGAATCCATAACAGTACAACAGGGTTTCTCATTTTTCACGTTAAGCCTCAGAATGAAAGCAGCTCACAGAGACTGACTTAAACTTTCAGACTTACTTGTTTTGTGAAGCGGTGCTGAGCTTTTTGCCCGTTGCTTGTGGTGGTGACAAAGGTTTGCTTTTCTGCTTTTCCAGCGTTGCGTTGATGAACCATAGCTGTTGCCCAAATGTGATTGTAACTTACAAGGGGACCTTGGCTGAAGTCAGAGCTGTTAAGGAGATCGAGCCTGGAGAAGAGGTAAATGCACTGTTTGAAGGTGCATGCAGGATCCATCCTGCTTTTCGGGATTCGTTTCCATTAGATTACAACTTAGCAATAGGGAGGAAGGAGCTCTGGTTTCTCGGGGAAGTGTAAGATGTCGCTTTGGAAAAGGTGGGGTGGCTCTGGAGGATGGGAGGGATTCTCGGCGGCAGTATCCTATTGTGCTAAAACAAGGGAAGGGCGCCTGCAGCAGTGAGTGAGTGTCTGCCAGCCTCTCTCAGTTTACCCATCTGTAAAATGAGGCTGACTTTACTGATGTTTGGCTGCTGCTTTGAAATTCCAAGATCAAAGCAAATTCTTACTGCTGTAATAGCTCCCAGTATAATAGTCATGTATTGAAACTGAAGCCAGAATAAACAAGGTAAAAAGGTACAGATAAGTCCTCTGACTTCTGTTTGGACAGAGCATCCACAAAACATGGGACGCGGGCCGTATCACCGTAGCGGCGTTTGCTGGGAACTCACAGAAGATGGAGTGTGTTTTTAGGTGGAGTGAAGGTGAACAGTGAGAGATAAAATGCTGTGAAATTGGCTCTGGGGTTTACCTGGAAACTTTCTCAGTCAACCAATGAAGCTGGCAGGGAGTCTTCAGCAGCAGAGCTGCTTTTTGCTTAAAATAAAAATAAGAAAAAAGATGTTAAACAGAGTTGTGGAGGATATTCAAATATCTGCAGGGGATGGAGGTACACAACATTCTCTCTGGGGATGGAGTTTGCATATGGCTCGTTTGTTAATGTTAACTTAGCAGCCAAGGTTAATGCTGATCAAAATAGATCAGATTTGATTTTGACAACTCCTACACCTTTCTGAAGCATGTGATATCAGTCTTGGAGATGGAAAGGGAGGTTATTTTTGTGGATTATAGCTGTTCACCACTGTGAACAGAGGGAGTTCAGTTGCTGGAGCCCGGGCTGAATGACCCAGGTGAGCACCTTCTTTTTCTGCCATTTATTAACGGAGATTTGCCCGTGATGTTGGCAGTCACTGCAAACGCGTTGTGGTAATGGGCAAGGACTGACCCTGGTTTTGGAATTTTACTGTGGAATCCTGGACATTTCCAGCTTTTTTGGGAAGGGCTTAGTGCGAGAGGTCGAGATGTGGAGTATTTACCTTGCTTGGCATCTTCTTTCGCTGGAGTTGTGTCGCAGAGGCTCCAGCAGTTCTCCAGGACCTCACAGCTTTTGCACGTTCCCTTTTCTGACACTGAGGAACTTTGTAAGTGTGGGCTGGTGGTTTTGCCCGGGCGTTGTGCAGTCTTACGGCCTGTGTCTCCATCTGCAGGCTCCGTGGAGCCATTGCATCGCACCGTTTCGGAAGGTCTTGCTGTAAATGCGGTTCTGCGTTTTGCGTGCTTTGGAAAGAGGGAAGGGAGGAGAGGAGAGGCGTGCGAGGGGAAGTGTGAGATCACACAGAGCGAGAACAGCAGCATGTCCTGCGTGCAATTACGTGCACTTTGACTTTAAAGAAGTGAGAAACCTGAAGCATAAAGACTAAGCCAAACATTTCAGGTAACTGCAAATGAGGAAAGGGAACTAAGGCTGTTCCTTGCTCTGCAAAATGATCAGTTGTGCTGTGCGTGTGACGTTCTTGGGGGAGATCTCATTTCAAAACCAGGGCATTAAAGCTAGTTGCAGGGGTTCTTTTCCTCTGCTTCAATGGTGTTAAGAAAACTTAAAAATAGTATGTGAAGGGCCTTTAAACTGTTCAAAAGCAGATTTCCTTTGCATTAAAATGTTGCTGCTGAAGTAAATCTGATATTCATTCTCCTAGAACTGGGGCACTGGGCCTCTCTTCAGAGATCTAAAGATCTTGTCCTAAGTTTCTAAAGCTACTAGTGACTGCTGTTGCCCCAATTTCTGTAGGTTTTCAGAAAGAAGAATTTGAGATTCCAGCCTCCAAAAGCCAGGCCACTGTGATTTATTCTGGGCTGAAATCATTATGCTACTTCAGAAAAGTAGGCACCTCTTTGTAGTCTGACAGGAGCCTGAGATTTATGCTGTGATAGTTTCCTTATCCACACCTGAATCTCCCTGTCCTGGGTTTAAGCCAGGGAATACTTGAGGGAAATTCCATAATGAACAGGAAAGGGAACGCTTCTCTGTCAGATTGCGTTCACAAGAGGCTTGGAATGCGAGGGGACGGGCAGATGATGTGGCTGCAGGGGTCCACAAGTTGCACAGATATGTGGTTGTCATACTCCATTTCCCAGAACTAGTCGTAATAAATATGCATCGTTGCACGGCTTTTCCCTGACTGCTGTGTTTTTACCACACAGGTTTTTACCAGCTATATTGACCTCTTGTATCCCACGGAAGACAGAAATGACCGGCTGAGAGACTCGTATTTCTTTAATTGTGATTGCAGGGAGTGCGTTACAAAAGAAAAGGTAATAAAGTTGGTGTGAAATATGCTGCTGACTGCCGAGGCACCTACCCAGGTTCTCAGATGGAATATTCTATCTGGTTTAATTACATTTTGGAAAGTAGGATTACAGAAGGGGGGTAGTTTTGTTTTTCTGTCTAGAGGACCTTCTGTTACGCATTCTTTCCACTGGAATCATGACCAGGAAATTTCCTGCTAGAGGCCTATTTAATGTTGAGCTACAAAGCAAAGATGAAAACTTTGTTAAAAGTAGATAATTACACTGTGTCTATGCTACCCTGCCAAAAGAATTTAGCTCAGAACTCATTTTTTTGTCACTGCATGTTTTCTACCAACTTCCAGTGAGTGAATCTTGCTGGGGGTATTTCTGGGGTTCTGTTCTGGGATAGAGTTGTAGAATCACAGACTGGTTTGGGTTGGAAGGGACCTTAAAGATCATCTAGTTCCAACCCCCCTGCCATGGGCAGGGACACCCTCCACTAGACCAGGTTGCTCAAAGCCTCATCCAGCCTGGCCTTGGACACTGCCAGGGATGGGGCATCCACAGCTTCTCTGGGCAGCCTGTGCCAGTGCCTCACCACCCTCTCCGGGAAGAATTTCTTCCTGATATCTAATCTGAATCTCCCTGCTTTCAATTTAAACCCATTACCCCTTGTTCTGTCACTACAGGCCCTTGTAAAAAGTCCCCCTCCAGTGTTCCTGTAGGCCCCTGCAGGCACTGGAAGGTGCTGTAAGGTCTCTCCGGAGCGAAATGGACTTTCCTGTAGTGACGTCATATTGGTTGTCTCATGGGCAGGGTGGTCCTGAGTCGCAGCCCCCTGTGACGTGCAGGCCAGAGTTACGTTCGTTAGATATCACGTGGTGCCCTTCAAAGGACAGAGGCAGGTGTCCGGGCACTGTGCCTTAAAAGAGAGGGTTAGTTATTCTGAAGATAAGCCCTTACAAGTCCGGGAAGGGCACCCAAACCCAACAAATACTGAGACAACTGTGCCTGTGCAACCATTTGGACCTCCTTCTCTGGAGATCCTGGCAGAACTGAGCTTTGTGTGGCTTATCTGTCATTCCAGCCAAGATCAGTCAGGCTGGCATAAGCTGATCCTTAATTTCCAGTTGTGTTTTCGCCCCCATTTTCACAAAGGTGGCCTTTTAAGAGCTGCTTCCCAGACTGAACCAACCACCCATCTCCTTCCTCTACATGGTGTCATCTCTTCTAACCTTTCTTCCAAAGAGCACCCAATGTTCTTGTTTGAGGCCCTTCTGGTGATACCGTAGTTGTGTTTTTCCCCACAGTTACCTTGACAATTTTGAGTTTAACGAAGCCAGGATTTCATCTGTGATTTCCAACAACGTGCTACTCTTGGAGTCACCTGTCACTCAGCCTCCTTCAGCTCTGGAAAGAGTCCCCCGTAGCCCTCTCAGCTGGCAGATGAAATAATAAAGGAGAAGGAAATCTAGCAACAATGTGAGGCTTAAACAGCAAAAGATTGTCTCCAGACTGCAGCTGACTCTTCACAAAGTAGTAAGTTAGGTAGGAAGAGAGGAGTAAATGGGGCTGTCCAGCAGAAATACCAAAATGCGTGGACACGTGGTTTTGTCTGCAGATGGGAAGGATCCTTTGCTGTCTCTAATAACATCTTGTTTTCCACTGAGCTATCACTTGGTGGTAGGCCTAAGGTATTTGGGCTTTTCTAGCCTTGAGACTAAACTCAGTTTAATCCCTAATCTGTCGGAAGCAGTGAAATTCTCTACGTAAAACTGCTTTCATCGCAAAGTCCAAAAGCTCTTGGATCTTTCAAAAGAGAGGGACTTCATGGAAGTAGAGAATGGGAGATGAACTGGAAGGTGCAGAGGATTCTAGGATTCCCAGCCAAGGCTTTAGAGAAAAATTGCAGGTGCACGTTCTACCTTTTTTTTTACATTCTTTGAAGAACTTAAGTTCCCATCTGCGTCTTTTTATTAGGGTAATTTCGTGTGGCAGGTGCACCTTTATTCCTAGGGCTTGGAACCTGCATTGACAACGTCCATTGTGTTTCCTCCAGGATAAAGAGAAACTGGAAATCCGCAAGCTGAATGATCCTCCATCGGCAGAGACCGTAAGGGACATGATCAAATATGCCAGGAATGTGATTGAGGAATTCAGGCGAGCCAAACACTACAAATATATCCTTTGTCTCACCCCGACTCCACCTGGCTTGGTGTGTGCCCTGGAAAATCTTCCCCGCTGGATTGCGTCAGCGGTACCCGCAGGAGGAGCGCTGGTGCCGGGAGAAGCTAAGCTCGCCTCTGTCCTCTTGGTGCCTGACGCGCTGGGGACAGGGGGCAGTTCAGCGCTGCGGGTGGCGTGGGGCTGTGAGACCGCGTGCGCGTTCTTCCTGGGTGGTTCTCGGCTTCTGCCGGTGCAGCACACGGCTGTCTCCACGCCACGAGCAGAGCTCTGCGCTTGTCTTCGTCTGCCGTAATCCTGCCCGGTTGGGAGAGGTGGTGGTCGCAGGCCTCTGCCTGTTGGAACCGTGCTGCGATGCGGGCAACAACGCAGGAGTGCTTGGGCCAGAAGTGGACCCGGCTGTCTCGCGCCTGATTCAGCACCCGCTGCGCGGGGAACTTCACTCCCCCTTTGTCTGACACACTGCCCGGTGCGGTGGCGGTTCAGGAAAGATGCTTTTTAGCTGTTGCTTTTTAAATCTGAAAGGTAGTTTTGTAGCATATCCGAGTAGGAGGGGGAATAATGTCATGAGCGGAATACCTCCGAGCACGGAATACCTCTCGGAGGAGCTCTGGGATTGTGGCGCAGATGCATCGATGCCATTTGAGGGGAAAGAGGGCTTCTCAGGACCATTCTGAACACGTTTAAGTTGATTCTTCCTTGGCATTACCAGGTAGTTATCTAACGAGAGACCATCTGTTTACTGGGTTCCTTGACTTCTTCATACCTCCCAGCGAGTTACTGGAGATCTGCGAGCTCAGCCTGGAAAAGATGGGTGCAGTGTTTGAAGAGAGCAACGTTTATATGTTACACATGATGTACCAGGCCATGGGGGTCTGCCTCTACGTGCAGGACTGGGAAGGTGCGCTGCGTTATGGGCAGAAAATTATCAGGCCGTACAGGTAAATAGGAGACTCTTTTTTTTTGGTGTTGTTTTTAGTGTTCTAATTCAGTCATCTGAATAATCAAGACAAGTTTGGGCCGAGATCGCTTCTCTCTGTACGTATTGTATAAACACTCTACCCGTGACGTCCCTGCTCCAAGGAATGTGTAACTGCTTGCGCAGATTTTGGTACTGGCAAAATGTGGTTGCAATACCCGTGTACTTGACTGGAGCAGAGCTTTGGATTTCGGGTACGGTACTGGAGGCAAAGCCCGCCGCCGCTCCCAGCCTGCCGCCCTCTCCCAGCCTGCCGCCCTCTCCCAGCCTGCCGCCCTCTCCCAGCCCGCCGCCCTCTCCCAGCCCTTTCTCCCTGTGGCAGGACGCGGGTCAGGGCTTCAGGAGAGCAGAGCCCAGTCCCGGGGCCGGGCTGAGCAGCAGAGGGAGCCGGAGCCGAGCTCCGTGGGTGCCCTGATGTCCCCATCCCCACTGCCCTAGGGCTGGAGCCCCCGTGGGGCAGGGCAGCGCGCAGCCTCTGCGGGTAACATCCGTGCTGTCGCCGGTGAAGGTTTGTGTTACAGCCGTGCTCTGGTTCGTCAGAGCCGGCCAGTTAGGCGCTGCCTCTGATCCCGCCACGGATCTCCCGAGCAGATCCCCGTCTTGAGATGCGGTTTCCTTGCCGGCTGCGGGAGCGCAAGCGAAGCTCTCCCTTCGGGGCAGATGCCAATGTGAAGTCACAGATCACTTGGCAGAGAGCAGCGATACAAAGAAGGAGCCAACATTCCCCCCGCCAGGGGCTCTGTACTATTTATCTTCCCTGGGACTTGCCCAGCTCCCTGGCTCTGAGCCTGGCATTCTGGGTCAGCTCTGCTGAACCGGGCTCGGCTAGCTCGGTGTGTGCGAGTACAGAACGGCATGTGTGCTGTACGCGCTGCGGAGCGCCCCTCGCTTCCCATTAGAGACCGACTATTGTGGAATAAGCAGAGCTACTTCTGCGGGTGTAGGGTGGCTCCAACAACTCGTAACAATGCAGCCTCTCTCCGTAGCTGGCGAGATTAAGCCTAGTGGCAGAAAGTCATTGCCATCTGACAGCTGTTCCGAGGCATATGGTAGTTTCAGTTCAATTCCCAACTGACGGGCGTCCCCATCCCAGACACCGTTGGCGCTGGCTCTTGGCAGTTGTGGCAGAGGGGACGAGCAGGGCAGCGAGAGGCAGCTTCTTGCCCCCTGAGAGGGGGGACGGGGGCTGGGGAAAACGCTCTGAAACTGCCAGGTTTGATAAAGCTGCGTTTCTTTCTCTCTTGCAGTAAACATTATCCCTCCTACTCGCTGAATGTTGCCTCCATGTGGCTGAAATTAGGGAGACTGTATGTGGCGCTGGAGAACAGACCGGCTGGAGTTAAAGCCTTGAAGACGGTATTTATTTCCTGGTTCCTTCATTAATAATACCAGTTACGGCACGGGATGGTTGAAACACTGCGTGCTTCTCTCTCAGTAAGCCTGGCTTGGTAGGAAACGCACCGCGTGTTAATATATTCGGTTCCTGGATTTCTGGCTCAGTTTTGATTTTTCCAAAGATCTGTTCTCTCACACGAGGGGTCTCACCTTGCACGGGGGGAGTTCTGCAGCAGCAGCTGGCGCCGGCACTGCGCTTAAACGTTGGCCGTGCGTTCCTCGCCGAGCTGGAGCTGCGCTGCCGTAAGTGAAGCAGCGCTCTGGCTGCTCCTCACTCGCTAGGTAAGGACAGGGAGAAAGCTTGGCTCGCAGCAAAGGCACACAGTGTTTCGCTGAGGTCCGGTTTCTCCGTCCAAGTTAAACTGGGCACGCTTTGGGTGGCTATTTGTTCTGGAACCAATTGATTTTTAAATAGCTGAAGGGAATTCAATGCATATGGTAATGCTGGAATTGGCAAATACAGCATTTGGGTTTACGTTTTTCGTCGCCCCTTTTTATTAGCCTGTTCCTGATTCCTCGGTTTTTCTATTCTTCTGTTTCTTTAATGAGTCTGAACCGCATTTCTTGACTTTCTTCCCCGATTGTTGTTGGACAGAAGCTGGAGTGCCTTCAGCATCAGCGACTACTGTAGCGTGTAACGACTTGGTGTGGAATGTCACCAGCCTTTATTTTTTTCCTTCCTTTTCAGATGCTGGCAAGGTTTTAGCCAGCAATAACAGAGCCGTCCAGTCACGGCGAAAGACACTGCAAGAATATACGGCCTAAAATTTAACTATTGCCTGGTTCAAAATTAGCATAGGTTTTTCCTTCGCTGCGGCGGTAACGTTGCGACTAAACCTGGGACTTGTGCCAGTGGGAACGTTGGGACGGGGGGGTTGGGAACTGTAGGTTGGTTTGTTGGCATAGTGAGCTTCCTAACGCAAACATTTGCTGGTGACTCACTTCCAAAAGCTGCCTGCAGGAACTGCCCAAAGCTGTCCCGGCCCCTGATGTTTGGGATTTAGGGGAAAAACAAAGCGATTGTTCTCTCGGTCTGCAAGCAGCTCGGCCAGCAGGCCCGCCGTCCTTCTTCGGGCAGGAGGGGGAGCGCACTCACTTCTCGCCTGCTGAGGTGGAACCAGAGGCCCTTGTACTGACTTAACAAATCAAGAGGGTGATTCCGTGCAAGTTTCCCGAGGAGAAGGCGGCTAAATGCTCTCTCTGATGGCCAGGATGCTGCGATTCCCCGCTTTGTCTTAGTGCTGTGGTCTTTAAATACTCTCAGGCTTATTCCAGACACGCTTCTTCCATTCCTACCAGCTGCTGCCTCGTATTGCATCCGTCTGGGGCCACCCCTGTCCCCTTCGCAAGTGGAAACCTTGCCTCTGCACCCCCTTGGCGATGCAGCGTGGGAAGGGGCGGGAAGGTGCAGCCGCTGCGTTCGGCTGCCTGAAACGGTCACGCTTAGGACCAGAGCGGCCCGCGGGTGAAGCGGGAGGGAGGCGGGCACAGCCGCCTCCGTCTGGGTCTGACAGGGTCCGGCTTTGGCCCCCCTGGCTGCCTAAGCAGCCGCTTCCTTCTACAGCAGCGGCAGCCCCTGGGAGTGGTGGAGGGTTCACGGAATCGGGCCTGAAAGGCCCCGAGGTAACTTCTGCTGCAGCCCCGCTCGCCGGTCTGACAGCTGAAGGGTGAGGGGGCAGGAACAGCGCTGGCACGGGTGGTCAGGGCTAACCCCTCAGCCGAACGTTACCCACCCCACGCGGGGTTTGCCGTCCCGGAGCTGGTTGCATTCAAAGCGGTTTTCTCGGGAATGTAATTTTGAAAGGTGCTTTGGGATCCTGTAAGATGAAAGGTGTGTTCTCTGAATGTAAAACCTTTATTGCTTAGTTTTGAATCTCATTTTGTTTCCTACTGGGTTTATGACTACAAGGGGACAAAAAGTAGCCAGAGGTGCCAGGCTGTTTCAAACCTCTGACGGGAGTATTTATAGCCTGGTGTTCTATAGGAATCAATTGTCGGGCTTTTTTTTTTCTTTTCATAGGCGATTGCTATCATGGAAGTAGCGCACGGGAAGGATCATCCATACATTTCAGAGATCAAAAAGGAATTAGAAGACCACTGAGCCTTTGAATCTATGCAACCCTTCAAACCTTTATTTAAAAAGCCTTGTTATGGCAACCTTCAGGAGCGCTTTGAAGAGCGGCAGAGTATGAACGCGGCTCTGTCCTGTAATTGGAATGACAAACACGCTTGGGTCTCGCGGACCGGCCCTGGCTTCCACACATCCACAATTGCCTTTCCTTTGGGTTGTTTTTTTTTTTTTAACAGGAGCATCCCTGGTTTCGTTTGACAGCTCACGCGCAAAAATGGCCGTTTTTATCTTTATGGATTTTAATGTGTCTCATTTGTGCGAAGTAAATAAAGCGGTCTTGGCCTCTCCTCGCTCCGCGTGCTTACAGGAGCGCAGTAGTTCCGTGCCATCTGCTTTTGCCTGACTCGTTTCATTTAATCTGACAAATTAACTAGCGAAAACCCCGCTTTTTCGGTTTGGTTCAGTCTCCAATTCCTCTTTTCACAACTCATTTTGTTTGCAGGGGCTTAGCTGAGAGCCAGGGGGGTGATGAATTCTGCACCTCGGGCAGGAAAGCCACTGCCTTCCCTCAGGTGGGTAAGCGGCCGGCCCCTCGCCGCTCCTGGCGGGTGGGGATTCATCCCCGCGAGGACGTGGAGCTCGGCGCGCCTCGTACCGAGAACGCTGGCGCCCACCTCGGAGCGCGAGATGGGAACTGTGCCACCTCCGCCTTTTTAAATCCCTGTACGAGTGAAAGTGAATTGGTTGCAGAGGAGCGCTCCTCGCGCCTTGTAGCCCTACCTCTGCCTCCCCTGGGTTAAAACTGTTCTGTTAATCCATTGACCACTGCTTTTAATAGAGGAACACGAGCATTTTCCGAGGTACAACCCCAGGACGTGGCTGTCTCTGCCCGTATCTAAGACCAGAGTTGGTGGGGTTTTCCCCTTCACTTGGATCCATGGCAGGAGATCGCTTTGAAGGGCGGGGGGCTGCCTACTTCCAGCATGGAAGTCGAAATACGTTGCACAGTAAAACTGCGTGACCGTTCCTTCCGGCTCTCTCGGCTCACAATGGACGATGAGAGAGAGAAGGTAGGGCCAGTAACAACTTCATCATGTTTTCTCCTTTGTAAGCGCTGCCCTAAAACTGAAGCTGCTGGAAAACAAGGGCTGGGGGGCTCGTGCCGCTGGGAGCTCTCACCGCGCTCTAGCCAGCAGTTGTGGATGGAGAATATACAGCTGACTCCAGAAAGCCACGGGACTACAGCCAAGCCTCGGGCACCAGCTGGGTATTTTTTATCCTAAGTTCATCTTGTCACGCAACCCCCTGTCCGGGGAAACGGCGCCCTCGTTTCCCAGAGCCCAGCCTGTAGTTCAACACCGGGAGCACGGCAGAGCGCGTACAGAGCGGGACACAGGCAGAGCGTTCCTTGAAAAACGGGTTTATTGTATAGCGTCAATACGAAGGACAGCCTTACCGAAAAGCCAGACCGCAGCCGTTCTCGGGTTCGCAAAAGCAGGTAAGGAAGTATTTACACAAAGGCGGTGAAAGGGGTAAAAAAAATGATTGCAGTCAATGAATGCTGAGTAGAACTTTATAAAAAGGAAAGAAACAGTGCAAAAATACTGTCCAAAGTAATCAGTTCTATACCCAAGATAAAACTGACAAGCATAAGCTTATGAACTGATACGAATAATACATCAGAGTATAAAATAGCATGCATAGGTTTATTCTTTTCCCGAGGCTTTCCATAGCGTAGAACAGTTCTGCCAAGCAGCCCTAACGGGGCGTGGAACTGGCGTCTCGTTTCTCCGCGCAGCGCGTACGGCCGACGAGGCCGCGGGAGGCAGACCGGCTTTGTGCTCGACGGGCACGTACAGAATTGCAGAACACGTGAAACGGGCAGCATCAAAATACTGAAGTAAAACAGGACAGCAGAATCCAGTGACATAAAACTTAACCATGTTACTTTATTTAATACGTCCCAGAGTTATACATGGGAATATTAGTCATCTGCACGTGTAAACTTTTTTCCGTTGTAAAACAGCCAAAGAAAGGTACTTTACTAATGAGGAAAACATGTTTTCCATATGGAGCAATCTCAACAGGATAAACATGCTATTAACAGTGTCTCTGGCACGAAAGCTCCGTTTTCTTTTAAAGACTGAGTAGCAGCAAGAAAATACTTTTGTTTAACATACACAAAAAGGAAGTTCTTACGGACATAACGGGGCTGTGGAACTCCCCAGCACAGGGCACCCCCAAGGCCAGAGGGATAAACGGGCGTTAAAGGCAAGGTAATGCGCTCCACGGGAGACGGATCCACCACAGAACAGAGGGATACAACTTCCACCTCCGAAGCCCCTAAAGGAGGGGATGTCAGGTGTGCTAGAGGGGCTGAGCACCCTCCTCTATGCGCAGCCATAGTTCCCCCTCAACCATCACCTCCCAGACAGCGTGTGACCTCCAGCCCGCCGCGGGCGCAGGGGAACTACCCGGAGCCGAGGGTCCCGCACACCGCGTCCTTTACCCAGTGAGCTGGAAGAGGAAAGCCATTAAGCACTGTCGGTTCAGGGCTCAGCTGCAGCATTAATCTTTCTCCTGCTGCTAAATAGCGCCGGGGTTCTTCGGTGAACGCTGCGGTTTTACCCCTGACTTCCAGCTCACCCTCCGAAGGCACAGTCCTGCCCTGGAAGCGTGCGGGAAACAGAGAGGGTACGCACCAAGCGCAGGCGCCGGAACTGACACACAGGAAAAACACCAACTGAAAAATGGCGGAGGGGAACAGAGGGAAGTGTGCTGCAGGACACTCTCAAAGCACTGACACAAGTGATTTACTTTAAGTATCTCTAGAAACACAGCTGTTTCTGTCTGGGCACCGTGTGCTGTTCCACAGTCTAACAACAGCTCATGGCAGAGCCCTCCACCGCTGCTGGCAGCCCAGAGAGCCAGCCGTATCCCGGGCTGTAGCCACAGCAGCATGGCCAGCAGGGCAAGGGAGGGGATTCTCCCCTCTGCTCTGCTCTCCTGAGACCCCACCTGGAGTGCTGCATCCAGCTGTGGAGCCCTCAGCTTAAGAAGGATATCGACTGGTTGGAGCGAGTCCAGAGGAGGCCATGAAGATGCTCAGAGGGCTGGAGCACCTCTGCTGTGGGGACAGGCTGAGAGAGTTGGGCTTGTTCAGCCTGGAGAAGAGAAGGCTCCAGGGAGACCTTACAGCACCTTCCAGTGCCTGCAGGGGCCTACAAGGATGCTCAGGGGGGCTTTTTACAAGGGCCTGTAGTGACAGGACAAGGGATAATGGGTTTAAATTGAAAGCGGGGAGATTTAGATTGGATATCAGGAAGAAATTCTTCCCGGAGAGGGTGGTGAGGCACTGGCACAGGCTGCCCAGAGAAGCTGTGGATGCCCCATCCCTGGCAGTGTCCAAGGCCAGGCTGGATGAGGCTTTGAGCAACCTGGTCTAGTGGAAGGTGTCCCTGCCCATGGCAGGGGGGTTGGAACTAGATGGTCTGTAAGGTCCCTTCCAACCCAAACCATTCTGTGGTTCTATGATTTTCCGGAAAGCCAAGCAGCAGAATTTAACTCTGACCTCTCTCGGCGATGCAGGGGAGTTGCTACAGCAATACCAGCTCTCCTGACGCTTCCACCCCCTGAGCACACGCACCTCAGACTGCTGGCGGGACTGACAGCAGCTCACGCAGTCGTCCTCTCCTCCCAGGGGACCCGGCAAACTCAGCGGTTGAGCGTGCAGCGTGGCAGTAGCTCTAGAATTTTTCCCACGGATTTGTGTGCTGTATCCAAGTACGAGATTGCCCATCAGCATTTATTTTAGAGTCGCTGGCGGGCTACACACACAGAGCAGGTATCGGATCAAAAAATAACGTGTTAGCTTAAAATGACTGTCTGCTGAAGCACTGAGGCTTCCTCACTCCTTTCCAACCTCTGCCTTGCCATCTGCATTTCTGGCTGTTTACAAGAAAGTAATTAAAATTTAAAAAAGCTCTTGAAATCATGCAAATGTTTAATAATATTTGTAGCTGGGGCAGCTGATTTAAGTAAGTGGAACAGAAATGTTCTTCAGCACACGTGTTATGAAGGACTGCGTCAGCAGTAGGTTTAGTGAGCTCTCACAGGTGTGTCTCGTGACACCTGGAAAGGTATTTCCGTTTAGGGTCCCTATATAGCTAAACAGGAGAAAATCTGTGAGATCCAGCTTCATCTTCCCCCAGGTAATCAGGGACAAGAGGTGCTGAAGCAGGCCTGCGGAGGAGCTGGAACAAGCAGGACCCAGCGGCTAATCTCCGGCATCCTCTGGTGCAGCCTGCGCGGAGGGTGGAAGGAAACGGGACGTGCACAGCCCTGAGCGGCGTCAGAACTCAGCTGCCAGCCCTCCCGTCCCTGGCCGGGCAGTGTTCGGCATGAAATGCTCAGACCGGAACTCGAACCAAAAACTGGACGCCAGCAGCCTCAACCCTGTCGTTGTTAGGAGGTTAAAGTATCAAAAAGGGCGCCAAATTGCAAAATTAGATACAGATGAAGCGTGCACAGCAAGGAAAAGATACGCACTGGATTCCCAAGCCAGCCTCGCTTATCCACTCCCGTTTCCCTCTCAGAAAGGGTCGGGGAGCGTCGGCTAAAGGTGCCAGACGGCAACGCGGGCGCCGCGGGAGGAGGCGGCTCGTGTCAGACTTTAAGGCGCAGCTCCGTTCATTGACGAGGCGTCTTTGTGAGGCTTCCATCCAGACGGATCAAATGGGTCTCTTAGAACCTACCCACTGTCAGCCTTTGATGCGAAAACAAACGGGCAGCACCACAGACGGCAGCCCCGAACCGTCCCCCTCTTCTGCTTAAGGCCTCCGCTGTCAGAGGCGGCGGGACGCAGCCGCACAGCCCTGCTGCTTCAAGTCCCACGCGTTCACTCCTGCTGTGACTCATGAATTTGGAGGCGGAATGCCTTTTCCTGACACACCCTAAAGGTTAGGAAACGCTGCCCAAGCAATTTAGGCCCGATAAAGCCACAAGAGGTTCCGAGTCAGAAGGTTCAGTTTTTCCCCTGCAGAACCGTGTCGCGTTTCAGCCGCCAAGCGTCGGCAGGCTGAGGTTGGGTTGGAAGCCGGGGTGGAAAGGAGCCTCTGAAGACGTGCACCAGCCCAACTCGCTTATGCTGTTAGCGGGTCTAGGCAGGGTAAAATCTAGCAGGAAAAAATACGTTGAAGTCAGATGAAAGGAAAAGTTGAAAATTACCGTTCTTTGACAATGAAAGGGAAAAAGTGAGTCACGCCGGCCTCTATCTGCCGTACCAGCCACGACAGGAGTTAACCGGCAACGACCGTGTACTACGCGGCCACTTGCTTGGCTCATTACTAGGCCCTGACCTAATTTGGAAAGGATTTGGGGTGCCATTTTGTAATTAATATTTTTCTAAGGCACCTACGGTGCATCTTTGCATAAAAGACGTTTGTTTAATCTCCTGCCTTTCAAAGGGAGCCCTTCGCGTTCTCCTAGGCGACAACTTCCCCGTGCTGGCTGTGGGAACACGCGGACGCGTTTCGGCCAAGGGGAGCGCGGTAAGGTGACGCAGGAACAGGGTTCTTTTCCCTCCTGATTTGCTGCTTCTCACATCCAAGTGGAGCAATGGGACTTGACAGCTCTGAGTTCAAACTTAATTCATCATTAGGAAATTATTCAAAAAGCTATAACGAGATAACTAATTTAATACGCTTTGCTTCAAGGTTTATTCCTTGGCTTGTTTCCCAGATAGAAAGCATCTCCGTGCAATTACCATGCCGATGCTGCTGAAAAGGCTTTAAATGGTTGCTGCTAATTTAACAAGAGAGACGCTGGCGTTGGCAGAAGGAATTAGGGGAAAACAGAAGTTGACAGAAAACTCGCCTGATCCCCGAGAGGAACACGGTCAAGATACTACAGCTGAGTAACTCCTTGCGCGGAACAGCTAGCCAGCGCTGAGGGACGGCGGATGAGGGAGAGCGGGCAGGACGGGTCTAGCTGCCGAGATACTTCCAGGACAAATGGATTTTTCTGAGCTCTCCTGGATTTCGTTGCTGGCCCAGGGCAAGCCCGGTAAGAATCCGTGCCCTAGTCATGCGGTGGAGGAGCTTTGTTTCCCTTTTCTGTTCTGCTTGTAAACTTGAGGCAAGCACCGCTTCTCCTTTATGTATTTATACAACATCCTCCTAATCCTAAGCGGAACCCCTGCATGCTGCCAGGGTAAATATAATAACTAGGAGGGAGACTCCACAGTGGCCGGACAGAGAGGAGAGATGACCCGTGCAATGTAACACAAACCCCGCCCTGACAAAGGGAGGTTGGCCGATGCCGCGAGGAAGACCGCTCCCTGTGCTCATAACCCACAAGGGGGTGATGGGGGAAGGATCAAGGCAGGCCCTGAGCTAAAGCTCTCAGGAGTCACTCCTCGGATATCTCCGATATGGAGGAAAGACCACGCCGATCATTTTGGCCAAGTTCAAGCGAGCAGAAAGTAAAGCAATGACAGTGCTGAAGACAACAGTTCACACGTGAAACTAAGGTGCCTGGAGATGCCTAACGGAAATGAGATTCCTCTTCTACGGGAGGTGAGCCTCAAGGCCAGAAATCCTGCAGTGTAACTCACGAGGAGGGGCCCGACTGGAGTTGTTCTCAGCTGCGTTTAGTTGAATTTCCCTCTGCTGTTCAACCCACGCTCTTCCAGGTACTGGAAAGACCCCTTCACTGGCTCCAGCCTGCTCTGGGTCACCGCACTTCTCCCTCTCTGCTTCGGCTCCTGAATCCCTTCAAGGGCTGCAGACGGTAGCAAAGGCCTCATTGAAAAGATCCAATGTTGCTTTTTTCAAGGACTAATCTAAACCCGTAACTCTTGTGCCATTTCAACAGTTTAGCACCCAAAGGTCTTTGCCCTCCCAACATCCTGTGCTTGAGCCCTCTGAAACGTGCCCCGGTGCATGCGCTGAGGCTCAGGTCTCCCCGCCCCAGGACTGCGTTCCCTCAGCCTCCACCGGTACGGAGCTGTGAGCTGTCATCTAGCAGGTCCGGCTTTCACCGCGGAAGCCACGTACCTGGCTTCTTACAGGAGAAAAAGCCCACTGCCAAATACCTGTTTGTTTCAGAAGCGGTGTAGCAGAACAAAAGCCAGTCAACTACCTTTACAGAGGATTGCTTTCCTTACGGACACGCCACAACGCAGACCAGTCACGTCAAATGTGGTTCAATTTGAAGGTCACTATAAGTTTTACAAGTTATTAAAGTAATTCACAAGTTATTCCAAGAAAAATAAATTATATCTTGTATAAAATAATCCACGGGAGACTCTAGTAAAGAACAACCATTCCTTACTTTCAAGACAACTTGAGAAAGCGCAACACACGCACGCAGCGTTGCCGAGGCAGTTCCCCCTTGTTCATCGGCACGGTTCAGTCAGCGCCACAAAGCTGGGCCTGGGATGCTCGAAAAGATTAAATAAGTCTGGAGTTTTGCAGGAACTGGATGAGCACTTGGTAGACAAACTTGTACTGGGCTATGGTTTGGATCATAAACATCCTCTGCTCCCGCAGGTGTCTCAGCATCACAGGAACGTCCACTTTCTGTAAAGCAAAGGGAAGAAAAGGGCGATAGGATGTAGGCTCATTAAACGAAGCAAGCGTTGTCTCAAGTATCAGGTATCTGAGACAGGGAACCGCACTGTGGGTACATAATGCAGTGACTTAGAACCCACTGTAGTGAAACGCTGCATTTTTTCCCCACCACCTTCCGTTTCAGGGAGCAGGACAGTAGCATACAGAGGTTACTGCGCATCCAACGCTTTCCCCGCTCAAGCTTACGGGAATTTCCGGGCTGCTGTAAATGGGCAGATGACTAAAAACTTGTCTTCGGGTTGTGTCCCACTGCTTACCTCTCAGCAAACCATCAACCGAACACATAACGAAGGGCTGTGTTGCTCTGGAGTTGTTTCTGCTTCAACACACCTATTTTCAGCTCAGTGAAATAAACCCAACGTACGGCGTTATCTCAGGTTAAAGGCTGGATGCATCAGGGGGGTCGAGCACAAAACCCAAACAGCCAAGACCGCACAGCTCAGTTCAGGCTCCGGCACCGAGTGCATCGACAGGCCGCGCGGCCACTCGGATCCTGCGCGCTGAGCCACGGTCAAACTTGTTCACAGAGGGAGGGTCGGAGGGGTTTTTTCAAAGGGCAAGCGGGCATCAGGATCCCAAGGATGAAGCTTCCCTGGGCAAAATTAAAAGTGCAGGCAAATATACTGAACCTTCCACTAAGAGAGAAGAGAACTCGCTGTCCCCAAAAGACGCAGGAACTCTGACACGACCTCCCGCAGCCAAGGCTACGCTAGGGAATGCGGCTCCAGAAGAAACCCGCGTGGAAAGTGAAACGAGGAGCCAGTATCCATGATACATATTTTGCAGCCTTCAGGCCAGCACTGCTCTGTTGCCATCTAGTGCACGTCCGCTAGCACCTGGGACACATTAGGTGTCCTCCACGAAGGCATCTTCCAGCTGTTTCATCCAAAAGAATTTCACTCACCTGCCCTGAAAATGCTCCGCGACAGACCTAAAGCCCAGCAAGTGGGGACGGATCAGGAGATCCACTGTGTCGAGCGCACTGGGGCACAGGCACCCTACAGTGGGCCGCACGAAAACAGAGGAGCTGTGTGAAACCGGCCCACGAGGAAAAGCAATTGAAGATATAAAAATATGAGAGCAGTAACGCCATCCTGTAACACGAGCGGCACCTTGTAACGGCGGTTTGCCATCCCAGAAACACAAAAAGGAGCGGAGCAAGTCTTTCGGCTGAGAAACCTTGCAAGCGTAACACCTGGGCCAATGGACAGAGAAACAAATTGGGATGGCTGCTAACCCTTGGAGCTGCAACTGAGTGTGGAGTCTGCTTCTGGAAGCTCTCTGGAAAGTTTAAAATAGAAAGTCACACTACATATCCATTTCTGTCCATATATACAACCCAGACCCTCCGTTCCACGTGAACGAGCCCTAACTCACAGGCTATCGCTTGCTGAACACAAGGCTAACCGCTTGGCCACATACCCCAGCAAGCTGTTACAAAAGGACATCTCTCGGGAGTCAACAAGCGTGAAGATTTGCGAGGAGTAATGTCATATTATTTTCAAACAGGTGCAAAGGAAAACTCTTCCCAGTGAACCCGGCGAAAGCTCCCCCTGGACTCAGATGCTCACAAAAGCCCCGCGGCCTCGCTGAGTGGAGTCACGCGGAACCTGAGCTCACCTGTGCAACTGCAACAAAAAAGCAGGCCGGCTGCGACACGCACACCACGTTCGTTCCCCTCGCAGCAGCTCGGCGCTTGACAGCTCGTTGGTTTTCACTGGGCACACGGCCATCCGTGCGCCTCCTCGGAACGGAGTAGGCTTTGCCTTAGCTCAGCCGTGACAGACAAACCCAGCCTGCCTATTCAACCTCTTGCTCTTTGTAGTCACCTTAGCATTCCACTCCGGGTAAGCAGAATCTTCAAACTCACCCGCGTCACACCACACGTGTCCAAAAAAGACACGTAATGCTTTGCTAAGGTGGCATTTGCAAAGAGAACAGACAAATGTGCTACTCACTTCTGCCTCCCTGACAGATCTCCCCTAGGAAGACGCACTGCAGCTGCGGCCCTGAGTTCATGTCCCTGTGCCGAGTCCGAACCAGAAGTCGGTAGAGCGGGGTGTCAGCCACCTCCCTGCTCTGCATGTCTCAGCAGCACGGACATAATGACGGGACATATTACTTACCCAGACTCCATCCCTGCAACAGGATCCTGAGCCTTGGATTCAACCGGCAATTGCCCAGAAGCCACAGTGACTGAAGCGCTATAGAATTTGATTAAACATGGCTTTTTACCTCAACCTCAAAATCCAGAGTTCTGGGTTTAGTTCCAGCACTGCTGCAGACGTTCCAAGACGGTCTGTGGGGGGGTTTTCACCCTGCCTCCCCTTTTTCCCTTCACCGCGAAAACGTTAACCCTAATACGTCTACTTACTAGGACACGGCTGAGGAAGTCAATTCATAAGACTAACGCTTTTTAAGTGACAAGTCATTTTATTTTGGAAAAAACCCAATTAATCCTACTTCAAATCCAACCGGTAAAAGGGCTGCATGAAAAGGAACCCTCTCCATGCAGGATCTGTCACAAACCAAAACCACACCGCTTAGCTAACAACAAAACGTTACTATTTTGAATCTGTTTCTTTAATTAGGTTTTAACAAACCAAAAATATTAACTTAGCACAATCTAGAGCAACACAGCCCTTAGGGAAAATTGTCCTTAATATTAATGATGATTTCCACCATTAATCAAGACAAAAGAATGCTTTAATTAAGGGACATCAGAGAAATCCTTTCTTACTGAGCTCTGCCGCCAGCTCCCAGTGGAGCTGGGAATTCCCAACGCCAAGGCTCGCTCCCGTGCTCCGGTGGTGAGGTGCCGCCTTTATCCCCACTTGCTCCTCAGCTCTTCTTTGCCAGCGGGTGGCTGCCGTAAGCCGCAGACAAACCGCGGTGGCCGCGGCGTGTTGCACAACTGCCGGCGTCGGTTCCCGGCGCACCATTAGCGCACAGAGGTGACTAAAGCAGACACGGCTACCCCGATGCTCACGAGTGATTCGGCTGTGGCGCTTGGAACCCGCCAGGTTTCCTCTGGTGAGTAGGAATTTCACGGCTGCTGCGTGACCCACAGTAGCAGCCGCTTCCAGATGCCAGAGCGTTAGGAAAGAAGTCAAGCAGGCTCAAGAGTCAGAGCCACAGGAGCGAGTCACTGAACAGCAGCCAGGACAGGAAGGCTGCAGGATTCCCAAAGAACACACCTGTGGGTCCTTGCTGCCCGGGCCAGCTCCTTTCTCTCCTTCCTCCCCACTAATCCCATCCCTCGAGTAACAGGAACAGAGAGTGAATTGTGACACAGACCTACAGAGGTCTAGCGATGAAGAGGAAAGGGCCCTGGTACTTGCCTACCTCAGGACTCGTGTTTCTGGACAGGAGGGGAAGCTGCCCTGTGCACAGCGCCTTGCGCAGAACGGCTCCGACCCGCACCTCCTCTGCGGTGGCACGGGACGGAGGTGAGCACTGCAGGTGCGAACAGCCGGTCCTGCCTTGCCAGCAACTCATCCAGCGGGGGTTCGGGGGAGGGGCAGGTGATGCACGGCAGTTGGTCACTCTTGCTGCATTCGTATCTCTGCCAGAGGGTTTGGTCTTTGAGCAGTTTTTTGGCAACAGAGACGCCCAGTTTCAGTAGCTGCCGTGTTGAAACGGCGACACGTCGTTACTCAACATGCCAGGTGCTTCCTGGACAGTTCTCCAGCGACACCGGATGCAGATGAAAAGCAAGTTGCTACACATGGTTACTCTGCTGGTGCTCTTACCCTTAACTCCAGGCTGTTGTGTTATTGGCTGCAGCTCTTAAAGCCCTGTTCCCCAGCATGCACACACCTTTTCCGTAAGACACGGTCAAGTTTCGTTCCAGACGAGATTAGAGACGATACAAGAGAGAGGAGGGAATCCAAAGAGTGAATTTAGAGAGCAGAGAAGTTCAGTGAACAGAGCATGGAGGCTGACAGTATTCTCCAGCCTCTCTCAGCCAGGCCTTGTAAACACGCTCTCTCTAGGTGGTTAAATACAGGTGTGAATTAGACTAAACTCCGAAAAGAGAGAAAAAAGTCCTAATTTCGAATGTATTAAAGTAATACTAATAAAAAATGCGTATCAACTCAACAGAAAGCTACAAGAAGTAAACTGCCATGGGAAATCTGCCTGCTGTGTCTCACAAAGGTAACAGAAAGAAAGTACTTCAATTGCTCGTGATTTTAACCTCAGAAATGTAGCTGGTTACTCAAGGTTTGTCTTGAGAAAGAAGCCGACTTACTTCATTATGCTCCAAGCACCCGATCATCAGTTCCGTTAGGATAACCACTCCGGTCCTCCCCACCCCTGCGCTGCAGTGCACCACGATGGGAGGGTTGCAGGCTTTTCTGCAGTCCAACACGCTGTTGGTGTGGCGGCGCACTGACTGTATCTCCTCCAGGTAAGCTGCGAGGTGAAACGCAGACAAGGTTGCAAACATCTATATGTCTGAATGTAAAAACTGGGAAAAACAGACTATGGAAAAGCCGTTCTTTGTTGAAGTGGCAATAATTTACACTTTTTACAACATACTAATTATTTTGGCCAGGGTGCACTGAACAGCACTGAATCCAGCAAGTACCAGCTGGGTGTCAATTATTACTTGGGAGTCTACTCTTTTAAATTAAATACTTCTTTTAAAAATTAAATTCTGGTTTCCCCCCTGCAAGTCTCCAGGTCCCCTAAGCAGATGATTCTAGGCATTACTTACAGCAATTCCTGCTATTAACAGGCTGGGATCAAAACAACAGCTAAGTCCCATTGAAACTACTGCCTGTCAAAGCCAATATCAGATGGGAAGCGAGCATCCATCTGCCCTGCTTCCCACTCCCTCCCTTCCAGCGGAAGACACAATCTCTCCCACCTCTCTGCTGCGGGTTTCTTTCTTCTCAACAGCTACGAGCTCTCCTGGAAGCTCACCGGCTTTGTTTTCCCCAAAGCCCTTTCTAGACAGTGCATGGACCAAGAACAGTTGTCCCCGCTGTGTGGCTGTCCTGGGGGTGTTCAGTGCATGCGACTGCCCACCCGCGCAGGGAACCTTACGTAGGGGATGCTCACTGGTTAGATAAACACACTGTAAGCTACAGCTCTGGCCTCTGAACGTCGTTCCAGCATAGTCTAGGTGCACGACAAAGATGATGGACCTCGCCCAGAAAAATACATCCAGATGCATAACTCAGATACAGAGCTTCCCAGCAGTCAAGAGTGGGAAGTGAGGCCCGAGTGGAGCTCTCCTGCCCAGAACCCTTAGCGTCACGGCACTGCAGCCGAAGAAGTCCCTTCCACGCAGGCGGGCTGTGGCTGGAGGCTTACCAACATCAGAGACGCTGCCTTTTCATGCCCACAGCGAAAGGGACTGTGCGTGGTGGCAAACAATGGAACAGAGGACATGGGGACAGCCGGGGGGTGGGCAGGAGAAACAAAGGACTAAAACTAGGAACTGGGCAATAGCTTTGCCTTAAAGACAGATCCCAGGGCACTCCTTCACCAGAGCTCAAACTGTCATTTTTATTTTCTGCCCTGATGACAGAACTGGGGAAAGAACAACATGTGATTTACATCGAGTCTGTACCACGCAAAGGAGAGTGGATCACTAAGGGAGTGTAGCCGTGTCAAGACTAAAGTAAAACTAACGGGCCTTGTGGACTTAGCCAGAACTACGCTGCTGCAAAGCTGTCAGGAATGAAGAGGGCAGGCATCTCCAACGCACCGGTAGGCCGTGAACAGACAAGACCTCTGCATCACGCTCTACTGTAGTGCCAGAGACGTGGCTTTAATTAGGTAATAGGAATTCAACCATTATTTAACACGGCAGTGTTTATTACTTGGTGAGAGGCAGGAGGCGTTATTAACTCATTACAGATGAACGTAATGGCTGTATTTTCAGAAATGCATGAACCAAGCCCCTGTTTAATTGGGACAGCCCTTCGCATTGCCCGGGTAGGTGTGGTTAAGAGTGGCAGTGAGCTCGGACTTAGTGCAGGTGTGATGGAACCCTCTGCTCTTCTGCACCAAGTCCAGTGCCTCTGGTGTACAAACAAGGGCCTCCTACGTAACCGGAGGAGTTGTGCTGTGTCCCACTAACACCTGAACCTCTCCCACCCAGACCTCTCTAATCACATTCGTGTGCAGCCTAGTACCTCCTACACTCATAGGTAGCTGGGAAGTGGCGATAACGTACATGGACAGATCACCCATCAGAGCTATCCTATTATTTAAAATTTCCCGAGTTTTTAGCACTGCTGCTGCCTCCGATTTTTCCTCCTGTTACGTCAGGTCTTTCAGGACCAAAATCCCTAATCGCCTCAGCTCCTACTTCTTGAATCGCACCTTTTTCTCCAAATTGCAGCACAGTACAACCTAGTTGAGGCCTTTGTATGCCACTGCAATAACCATTTAATATTAATCCCACCTCTAACTAGGTGCAACGCACTGAATCCAGTGTAAGCAACCTTTTCCTCGATGAATTTTATCATGCAAGTTAAAGAAATCTTACATAAAAATCCCTGGACTTCTTCTGGGCACCCATGGTCTGGCCAGTCAGTATACTGCAAATGCCACACTGTCCTCTCTTGTCCGGAGAGAAGATGCTTGACCTTCAGACCAGTAGTTGCGTAGCAGCCGGAGTCTGTGCGGAACTTAGTTGTCACCTTGAACTTCCCGTAAGTGGCTGAGCTGTGCTTAGAGCCCAGTTTAGGCCAATAACGATGACTCTTACTTCTTCCGCCCTCCTTAATAACCAACAAGCAAACAAAAAATAGCCATTAGTTCCTCCAATTATAATTCTCTGCAAACAGAGGGCATAAAACTCTGCAGGTAAGCCAAGTATTCTTATTTCAAATTACTGGAAGAGCAAGGAGCATCCCGCAAATTAAAGAAAATATCCATTAAAACTCTCAGGTGTATAACATTTCAAAGTGTAAAAGTGCTTGAAGAACTAACTCTTGCCCCCTAACAAAATCCAGTTACTGCCTACAACACCTGGGTAAATATTCTCCTCCTGGGGAAGCCTCTCCTTTAAATGGAAAGAGATTCTCTTTGGCATCTTCTGAGCGTCTGTTGTTGATCAGCCTTGGGAACGGGACAGTGACTCGATGTGCTATGGCACTCCCCGTGTTTGCTAAAAGCAACCAGGCACGAAGCAGATTGCGGCGTTAGTTTGCACCGTGTGCCAGTTTGTATAACATAGCACACAGTTCTTGGATGACAATAGAAATAACTGTTTTGCTTGGCATAAGGATAAAAAGATTTTTTTTTCCTTTAACGTGGACACTTGTACGGAAACAGCAGCTTCTGGTCTCTTTTCAGCTGATAAGAGTGACGGCATGCAGGCCTGGCCTTGGACGGGGTGGAAGCCTGTGTCGTTTTAACCAGGAGCAGTTCAGCGCTCTCACATTCCAATGGAAACATCTTTGTTTGCTTTGGCCAAACTGACGTGAAGCAGAGGGGAAGGGGTTCTGCGTGTTTCGCTGTAGTAGGTGCCAAACCGAGGATCAGAAAGTTACAAAGCATAGTAGTACAGCAGTACAAGCGTACGTTCAAACAGAGTAAGAGGGAAAAGGGTTGCTGACAGAAACAACAGGCTGCTGGAGTGGGCAACGATGATAACAGGAGATTCGCTCACATCAGAAAGAGCTGTGTTCGGTGATTTTACGCACCTCTTCAGCTGTGACCATGGCTATAACGTTCACCCCTTGTTCCCACACCATCTGCCAGAAGTCGTGGCACGTGTGTGGCAGAGGCCCTTGGGTAGCGATGTAGTGCCACTCCTCTCCACCTACAGTAACCTGGGAGTAAGGAAAAAACAAAAAACCACAGTCAGTGCCCAAATGCTCAGCAGCGTCTGTGCCAGAACCGCCCTTTAAACAAAAGAGACCATGATGAAACCTTTACTTCTTTGTTCTTCCACTTTTGTTCAAAATTTTGAACAAGAATCATCCTTTTGATAAGAACAAATCTAACAAAACACCATCTTTGGTCCTTCCAAGTCCTTTCTTGGTACCCCAAAACATAAAGCTTTGAGCTAAATGTCATCGATTTTCTTGCCATTGCATCTGGATCATGCAGATGAAAAAAACCCCATTTTTTAAAATCAGAAACCTTGTTTCTGATACGGCTTAAGTACAGATAGGCAGCTGACTGACTTTCCTGGGCTGGGTGACAGACCCACGGTGAAAGAAAAAGCAAGCACCAGTGTCTATATACATTAAAAAGGCCTCACATCGCTTCAAATAAATACACAGCGGTGTAGAAAGCCTGAACGCAAAGGACATTTTGCATGAGGAAAGCTAAAGGCCTCTGCTGCTTAGGGCTGCCCTCAATTATTTTCCACTCAGGCAGAAAATCATTTCTTAAACAGACTCTTCCCCCACTGCTGAAGATGTGGCCAAGCTATCCCCAGAGATCTTAAGATGATCTTAAAGGTCTTTTCCAACCTAAAAGATTCTAGAGGATCAGTCATGCTCCCCCTGTACGTAACAGAGCTCAGACTGGCCTGTTGCCAGCCTTGTCAGGATCAGGACAGGCTTCACTTCAAGTTACTCTCCCTCACTCAGCTTGGGTTTTTCAGTTCAGAAGCTGCAAACTACTGTAAAGAATATCCAGCACATCAAATGGCTCTCAAATGCTGTGTGAAATTTAAAATTACCTGAAGCTGTAGTCAGGTAGGTCTATTTCCCAATACATAACTGGATTACCATCCACATCTTGCAGAAATGTTTGTGTATTTTTGCATGCCAACACATAATGCAATTATTTTTAAAGCACTAAGACACACATTTACACGCTATAAATTATGTAGCGCCCGGAATGGACTCAGTAGTACCTTGGAGTTAACCAGTATAAAACACTGCACCATCTACCTGGCTGAGGCAGATTAAAAAAAAAAAATCTACTTGGGCAGTTAAAAAAAAAAAATCACTTGTGTGTAAAAAATTATTATTCAAATAACAGATCATAGGCTAAACATAGGAAAGCTTTATACAAAGAAAATATTTTTTCCAGCACTTTAGGTAAAAAGCCAAACCACTTCTAGAGCTACTAGGTAGCACTTAAAAATGTGCTTACTAGCAAAAACCAAACCCAGATGACTAATTCTTTTGGACAGTTAAAATATTTTTCCTTCTCAGGCTAAGACCTCCTAAATTCTACGTATTAGCCCAGAGCCACTTCTCACAACCAAGTTATAAATCCCAGAGGAGAAGATTTACGACAGAAATACTGACGCGTCCATAAATATCAAGGTACTGGCGGACGATGCTACAGGGAGCAATGAATAACTGTGACAGGTTTAACCATACACTGTGTTTGAGGTACAGGTCTTTGCATACGTTTGCAGAAGTAGAATCAATTTATGCGTTATTCAAAGAGCTGTTCGTTAAGCGGAGATGCCTGGGGTTCTTACACCTATAACCGGCACAGCGCTTGTACGGTAACAGATCCTTCACTGCGCTGAAAGCTGTTTTCAACCCTGTACACCAGTTCAGTCTCTTATTTCATCCTACGCAGCGTTACCCTCTTTGAACGATGGTTAGAGTCTGAAAGACACTGCAGGCGGACTCCTCAGGTTCTTGTGCCAGGTGGGAATGAACAGAAACTGCACAGCGCTAACTGGCATCTTGCACTTGCGCTGGTCGTGCGCCTGCACGCTCGTGTGCCTGCACGCTCGTGTGCAGTCGTGACGGCTGCTGTGGCATTACTGAGCCTTTGCAGTTAGTGCTGACCTGACCCAAGCAGACTTCAGACCTTTTTTTTTTTTTTTTTGCCCAATCCATAAATTTAATTTTGATTTTTCTCTCTGCTACAGACAACGATCTTCCTATCTTAAGAGCGAAGGTCAATGGTAAGCGAGCAGAGGAATACGGTAAAAGCGCGGGGCTCGCAGACTGCGCAGGGGGAGCTGGAATCCTCCAGGCATGGATCTTATCAGGATGATATAGGAGTTTGCTTTGTGTACTGACTTCTGGTCCAAATATCCAGCCTCCTGGCACACAATATGAAAGGACCATAAATAGTCTGGAGGGAACGGGATGCCTGGAATGTTGACTGCATTCTAGTGCCCTAACTGCAGGATACTGGGCTGCGAACACACACGCCGGGCTACCGAGGGAAATGTCGCAGATGCGATTTCACCTTCTAAGCAAAAGCGCATCTGCTTGGCGTCCGTACGTGCCGCTACGGGCGCGAAGGGAAAATACTGGCGAGGACCGCTGCCGTGCGCCGAAACGTTTGTGCGTGTTCCTGGGTGCTTTATGAATGCGAGATGCGTGTCCAGCACTGACACACAAAGTAAAATGTGGGCTCAAAACTAGCCAGGTAAAATTATTTTCTGGCTATTACTGCTTTGTGGGCATAATTTATGTTAGGAATTTCTTTTTTTTTTTTTGGCCTCCTACAAAGTAGATGCAAAAATCTGGGCTCCAAAATCCATCATCATAGCAACGTCTGATTATGCAAAAACTCCGTATCTGCTACCTACCAGGCAATGTAGAAAAGTGATCAACTGCCAAGAGCCTGGTTCAGAAATTGTTTTGAATCAACAGGATTTAAATCACACCCGAGGAGGCCAACAAGTCTCTTTAAACTTTTAAAAGGCTTTTACTCCAGGAAAATATTAATTTAACTGGAGGTTTGAGTTATTATTGTTGAATTATTTCTTTTTAATTTGGATTTTGATGATGAGAAAAAGCAGACAGCCCTCTTTGACAACAAGAGAATCTGTCATCTGAGGGAGAGGAGTGCTGTTACTTCTCTCAGCGTAGACTAAAAACCAACAAAAGACTTTGCAAATAGTACTGGAAGCTTAAAACCCAAGCTTGCAGAACCCAAGCTTCTGCAGTCACTGCAGTGTAGTTCACTGTTAAAACTGGCCATGTTTTCAAGTAACAGTCAGATCATACCTTAAATTATTTCTACATGGACTTAACAAGAAATCAGAAACATCTTGGTAAAAACTTATTTTGAAACAGAAGTTCAATGCAGTATCCAGTCAGAGACACAGGGATCTCATTAGTAAAGGTTTAACAACACCTACTTTAAAAGAATTTAAAATCACAGAAATCTCATCATAAAAGGAAGAAATACTTTATTTCCATATATAATTGCAGTATCTATGTGAACACGCACTACTCATAACCACATACTTTTTCTTTGGACATGGAACTACATACATGGAGCTACATCCCTGATCTTCAAAAATCTCGTCCTAGATGCTAGTAAATGGAAAAAATGTGTCTGTCCAACCTCATGCAGTATTTCTTTCAGGCTGCACCACTCAGCCGCAGGGACTTATCCTACACGGGTTGCTGTAGTCCCCCTGTGTCCTGCAAGGTTACTGGGACTGAGAAATCAGCAGAGGTGCTGAGTGCTTGCTCTTTCAGGTACAGGGTCACAACAGCTGTCATTACCTTGCAGGTACTGGGGCTGATCTGCTGCATTTTCACGAGGTTGAAGAAACACGGCATCTCTTTCGACATTAACCAATAGAAACGTTCCACAAGCAGCTGGCAGAAGTGGGCACAAGGATGCCTCTCTAAAATGACTTCCCAGTCTCTGGCAATTAAATCAACTCACGCATGTCAGCTGATCGGGGACTCCAGAGATGCCCATGCTGACACTAAGGTACAATGACGCATTCTAAGTTGCCTTTTCAGAAGCTCCAGAGTTACAGGAAAAGCTGCTGCGCATTCAGAAACGAAACTAAAGCTTTAACACACTTTCGTTTGCAAAGCAAAGTTCAAGCAAGCTTTTACCTTTATGTGTGAAGCGTTGATGTAGCCTGTATTATTTTCTTTGGTTGGCACCAGCTCTACTCGGTTCTCCTCATAGGGAACGACCTCCCTGATGCGGTTGCGCTCAGTGTTTTCAGGCAAGGCAGCAGTGGTGAAGATCCCATCTGCCTTTTTCTTTGGAATCTGCTCGTATTCTGTAAACACCATCCCCTCTTCCAACTTCCTCTTCAAGATTTTGCACTAAGATTTAACAGAAAGAAACAGCAATCCGTTAATCCTTCCTGGAAGAACATTTACCACTAGGCCCCATCCATTCGTTCTTTGAATTTCAGTATATAGCCATAGCATTCTCTCTGTTGCAGCTACCCAAGGAAACACGACACGCTCCTATTTCTACAGAACGAAACCGCAAGCACATTTTACATAAAAAGCAAACCCATGCTAAACGCAATCCTGGTTCAGCCTGAATTCGTATGCGATTTCACCACAACAGATCCTTGTAAAAATATTTTAAATTTATCTGTTTAGGAAGAAGATTATACTGCAAAAAGTGTGATGCGGTCCATACGTTCAAAATGCTCCTTAACTTGCAAGTATGCGATTTCTGTGGTTGAACACAACCCCACATACGTACAGGCGGAGGTTAAAACGCGTCGTCTGCGCACCAGACAGCACAAGGCTGCAAATTTCTGTCCAGAAAGCCAGAAAGATTCTTCGCAAACGTGTCTCTCCAATCTTAATGGCAGCAACTGGTTTTAATTTCCAAAACTGTGTATACACGCGCACCCCCACACGCGCAAGCATCGGGAGGCAAACCACTTTTTAGGTAATTTTATCCCATTAGAGATGTTAACCGAACTCCTTAGTTGTATCAGAATGTGAAAGGTCACATCCACAGATGATCACTGTAGAAAGGCTGCCTGATCAAGTGAAAAACGTGCAAAATGCTAGATTTATGGTTTGATCTTGTATGACGTTGTATGGTCATGTGAAACAGGTGCACAACCTCAATTTTCACCAACTTCAGTAAACGGTCAAGACGTTTCACACTTTGCCAGCACCCAAAGGCACACCAGTGTTAACCCCAGGCCTTTTCCATTAATGGCTCTGAAAACTTTGAAAGGAATTTTTTGCACAGTTTAAATCAAATTTTAGTATTTTAGAAACTTCTTGCTGCTGGGAACAAAGGGAACGAGCAACGTTTCATGAGCCTCCATCTTACCCTCTCATCCATTGGCACCTTGGCGACTTCATCCTGGCTGTCCTCCGGCACTGGAACCCTAGCAACTGAGAGTCCGTTCAGTGCTGCCAACATCAAGGGCCTCTTCTGGGCCTCCAGGCCTGCCATCTTCTGCTTTTCTAGATTCTTTTGGCAAGAAAAGGCACGTTTTCATCTCTGTGTGATTATTTATAATGCCAGTAAAATGCTGGAATGTTTTTTTAATCTCCAAAATCTGCAACTCTCTGGCCAAGGAATGCAGATGATCACCATTAGCATCGTAAATTCAAATACAACCTCTATTCTTCCTGCTATTCCTCAAAGGCCTGCTCCTACATGAGCACAGAATTTTAATTTCAAAGAAGCAATCCCAGCGCATAATACAGTTTACATGCCATCAAAAGACAGACAAACACAATCTCCAGCGTTTTTCTGCAAAAATTATTCTGAATGTAGGACACACAAAGCATCACCCTGTTACGTTAAAGTAGCACTACCGCAGCCAAGATACCCGGGGCATCTTTTAAAAAGCAGTCATTTCAATCTGTTACAACAAGCAGTACAACACAGGCCGTTGTTTCTCTTCGGTGATGGTAATACTTAGAGTGAGAAGTCTCCTGACGCACTCAGCTATTGTGGTGAACCAAACAGCACCCGTGATATATTTAGCGCTAAAAGCTGAGCTCACAAATCCCAGAATCCGAACGCAAGAGCAGCCAGGGAGGGATATAGGTTATTGTGTTCATACATCGTATTATGCCGTGACACGGAGAACCAGAGTATGAATTTAAAATTCATCCTGCTGCCCTCCTTAGGCCACCGGGAGCCGAAACATCCAAAAAGATGCCACACCATCTCCAGAAGTACCCAAATAAGGACTATTTTATTCCGTTTCCTTATCCTTCTGCTGGGTTTGGAAGGAGGTGAGCGCAAGGGAAGCCTGGTTCTCAGCAGGCATACGGAAGCTGTGGTGACCACACAGGCCAAGCTCAGCTCCTAGAAACGGCACTACTGAACCTGAATGCCCCCAGCCATTTGCAAATGCCTTCAGTTCCCCAAAGCCTGCCAGCTTTGCCTCACCGCTGGGTTCCTCCAGAGATCTCAGTAAAAAACAAAACAAACAAAAAAACCCCAAAAATGCAAACCCGCTCTGCTTTATTTTTACACTTTCAGAAAGCAGGAAAATGCAAGTAATTTTCCTTTGGGTATTTTATTATCACCACTTGCAAGGTAAAAAAGAAAAGCCCGTGCTTAAAAGATCAAGGTCATCAAATTACCATTCATATAACTTGTGCTTCCTGTGACAAAAGGAAGGTCTGCATGTCTGCAGACTGCTCCTCTAGGCTGAAACCACCTTAAAAGCTTAATGCTAAAATCACCCCTTCACTTTCAAAAGGACAACAACAAAGCACCTTTTGACCAAAGACTGGTCTGAACGATTATTCAGAGGAAGAGTACTCAAACAACATCTCTAAACTCTCTTCTCACCTTCATTTCCATCCTCAAACCCTTTGGGTTCCTGCTTCTCAATGTTTTCTTACCTCAGAAGATCAAAAGAGCATATATATGCTGCTTGTTACACCAAGGTGTAATGTGAAAAATTATGTTTTATAGTCAAGTACCTATGTTATGTTTAAAGTTTAAGATTCTGCAAGAAGTAAATTCAGTCTCCGTGACACAGCTTTGTGAGCCAGGCTTGGTTTCCAATTACATCGGCGTAAGGATCACCAAGGAACAAGCTGCACCATACTTAGGTTTAGAAAATGTCTTTGAATACAGAGCAGTATTCAAATCGAAGCAGTTACTGATCTGCCACACTACAAACTCTTTTCTGCTCTGGGCTATTTAGATGCTTCATTAATTTGTTTCAGACCTCAGTTTTAACAAAGAAAGAATGAACAGAACTATGGCACACGCTCTGCTTCCTGCAACTGCAGTTGCACTCCCCAGGCCCTTGCACCACGCACGTACCTAAGTCACCACACGGTAAGCGCCCCTTGTAGTTCTGCCATTGCTTACAGCGGCACTGAAGCCTTTCAATACTTCTTATTCTAAACGCGTTGCCAGTTTAAAATGACCCTATTTCTCATACTGAAGTACGTTTTTAAGGAAACTAACAACCCAGATCCTCAATGCCACAGCCTCTACATCTGCTGCTTCTGTAAGTCACTCATTCCGTTATTGGCAAAACCGGCAACCCCCACTCTACAGCTACCAGTGTTTCCTTCAGTTAACTACGTCGTACGAAGTGGCAGGGAAGGCAATCAGATCACCTGGAAAACTCCAGTGTTCCCATGTGTGATGTGTTCTGTGATAAGCACTTAACTTGACATCCCTGCGAAGGAGGAATAAAATGCTGGTGCTGAAACACAACCTCCCGCCCATCCCAGCAAGCTGCATTTCAGTCTCACCCTGCGCTCAAGTCCTCAGGGGCGGGAGAGCCGGGCAGGCACCGCGGGGCTCTGCGCTCAGCCTCCTCATCGCCCGTCCGCCTGCTCTGCCACCCACCATGGGCTGGCAGGGACACCAGGGTGGTGGCATCAGCAGTGGGATCAGACACGGATCTGGCCAGCAGCGGAATATAACCACAGCGGAGGGAGCAGACAAGCCCAAAAGCAATGCACGGGGTCAGCCCCTTTGGTGGCTGTACAGACCCGCAAAACCAAATTGCATGTGGCACTTCATATCGCGTTTCCTTACTTTAAGCAAATCAACATCTTCCCGCCCATGTGTTGCTCACAGTTTATCGATCCAGCAGTTTCCTGGCATGGAAACCGACCTGCGTGATTACTAATTTCCAAGAAGCCACTTACCCTTATCATGATTTCTCTTTCTATAATGCTGTCCTCAATAGAAAACATTTCAGACACAGGCCTTTCCTTGACAGGTTCTTTCTTGACCCGCTCTTTCACACTGGTGAGGTCAGGCTCCGAGATAGAGGGTCCGAGAGAAGACCCGTTTATTGCCGTCTGATCAGTCCGAGAGACACTAATGGCTTTGGAAGGCCCTGGCCTCATGGCCTTGGCCCTGGCTACCGCCACAGAAATGCTAACATGGTCCTGCCTCAGGGCTCCATTGCTGACACTTTTCCGAGGCCCAGGATACTCTGGAGGAGGTTTATTTGGTATTCTAGCCAAGGCAGCTTGCAGCTGAGCACTGTACTCCATGTTCTCATGGAGGGCTGTTATCCGTGACACAGAGTCTGGGGTTTCTTCTTCCTCTTCGCTTTCGCTGCTGTGTATCAGCATCGTGGCGTCAGAGAATGTCTTTTTGTGGTGATAATGAGGAACCTGCTGCACTTCATGCCCCATCTGGACCGACTCCTCCGGCTGCACCTGCTCCCGCAAAGTGTTCCTGCGCGGCAGAGGGGCGTTTAAAGTTTTTAACGCCATGGCTTCTATACCACGTACCATATTGCTGATGACCTCCAAACTGTGGCGCTTGTTCACAGCTGCGTGGTGCTTCACGGCCATGAGGGGCTCGCTGACCTCCTGCAGCGACTGACGGACGACCGGCGAGCTGTCCTCTTGGAAGGTCTTCACCGAGAGCTGGACTTTGCGAGTGACCAGGTCAGGACTGCTCCCGCTGACGTACTTGTGCCGGTGGCTGGCCAGGTCTGGCGTGCTAGTGGCGGGACGTGGGCGCGGGTAGGGCGGCGGGGGTCTGAAGAGATAGTTCTTTAGCATGTGAGCGGTGTTGTAACTCTGGCTGCTCTGCAGCTGCATGTTAGCCAGTTCCGGCGTGCTGACAGTGTGGGATATGGCACTGGCTGCTGCTGCCTTGTTCTGGGCAGCATTATTAGGGTTGATCTGGTCAGACGGGGCAACAGGCTTGTTATAGCTGCTCCCCTGGGGCCCGTAGGTAATCGTGTAAGGATGCCTCTCTCGAATCTCAGGCTGACTGTAAACTAGGTCTTCCGGCTGGTTATAAGCATGTGTGTTTCCGATATTGAGATTCCTCAAAGACTGACTCTGGCTATCCATCTGGATCACCCCTCTCTTCATTTGCCTCATGACGGTTTCATAATCTGGAGTGGGCCGGTAAGATGGTACTATGATTGCACTGTGCCTGTGGCTGGGGATATAGTCTGCTCTCATGATGTCACTTCCAGGAATGCTCAGATTTGAGGACATTGGAGAAGCCTGGATGAAGTTCTGTGAGCGATTGAGGGAGTTCATGCTGTGAGCACTGCATACGCTCCCGTTGGGGCCATTACCATTCAGGTAGCTGAAGTCCATGGGGCACCTATCCAAACTGGTCTGAGACCTACAGTAGAAAGTTTCTTCATTTCCATGGAAAATGCTGTCTGGGTAGAGCAGAGATAAAGATGTTGACAATTTTCACACACAAGAACTCAGTGTTAACAAAACTTCAAATGCAGTCTGCCCCCATGAACACAGAGACAGCTTAGTGTACAACTGCAGGGAACATTTGGTCTCAGAAGCATCCTTGAGTCACTGAAATGGAACTACAACAAAGCCTCACGTAAACTCTCCCGACAGTTTGCAAAATATGGCAGTTTAGATCCTTGTGGGACACGTGAAGGGGAAAGTGAGGAAGAGTTTTTGCCTAGGGTGGCAAGGAAGAATAAAGGGGCACCTACTCCCTCGGCATCCTGGAAGGATTCACTGCTGCTGCCACCTTAAAAATCCAGTGCTGCTAGCCTATGGTAATCCTAAAAGTTCTCCTGTCTTTTCTGTTGATGCACTGCTGTCTGTGATTCAAAGTAGCAGAGGACTGTGAAATTGGAACTCCTACTTCAGACCAATCAACAGTTTTGAGGATCTGAAGTATCACACAGCAGGGAAAGACTCTACAGAGTGCTAAAGAGTATTAGATACTCCAGCAAAGGATATCAGAGAGAATCAAGATGGTAAAGATGATGTCCTGGATCACAACTTCACTGCAAGACCACCTGTTGAAAATCTTGTAATAAAAGAGTAGCAGCTCCCAAAACTCTGAAATCAGCTAGTTCTTCAACAGTACACAGAGGTCTGTGGTAAAACGAGGGGAACTTCACAATTCTTCTAAAATTGGGACTATGCCCCTTCAGAGCCTGAGCTTCACAGTCAACAGCAGTAGCCACTAAGTCAAATCTACTGTATGCAAGGAGCTATACTGAATGGTGACTTTCAAACTTAGGGAATTCTACCTTAAAATTAGTCAGACCCGCACAGCTCTAAAATGCTTTCAGGTAAGACTAAGAGCTGCTCTGCCTGGGAGAGCACTTCACTGTGCCTCTCATGAATGGCAAAGAACACAGCCTAGCAGACCTGGCTACGTGTATTCCAAAGGCGGTGTGGTTAAGGGTGTGAGGCTGAAGGTGTTTAGGGGCTGGGCTCCATTCCCAGCCTTGATCAAAGTAACCTGGTACAACCTCTTGGAGAATTTGTTCTTCAGACGCGGGGGTAAAAATAGTTAACCCTCCTTAAGTCCAAAAGGCTAACAATGCAGGCAGACATCGGTGAAAAATCAGCAGAAATGATGATCTAAACAGACAGCTTTGTGACCAGGACACTATGATTTCTCCTACCGTAAAAGATATTTGCCGTCTCCTTTTCCCTCACCCCATTTCTCTCCCTGGACCCAGCTGGCACTGCATCTGAGTACAACCATCATACTCCCTTTAGAAATTATTTTTTCAGCTCACTGAACTGGAATACCAAGTTTAAGGTCCATATAATCATGCACAGACATTTGAGAGAAATTTTAAAACTGAAATTGGACTTTAAACAGAAGACTTAGTGCAACATTAACTATACAACTGTTAGCTCTCCTCCGGCACCAACTCCCGTTTGACCATGGTGGCATTAGAAATCTAGACATAAGGGGTAGGAGCTTCTTTGCATGCAGATAAAATTGAAGTCCATTAAAAGGAAAAATACATGCTGTAAGTACCTTGTGAATTATGTGTTTCAGTGTAGTGTTCTCCACACTGGACATGCATAGGAGGCAGTATAAATGGGTGTTGTCTTGGCTGAAATAAAAGCACAAGGAAAAAATAAAAAAAAGCATTAGGAACTTTGTTTGCTACAATTTTTGCAGCTGAAACAGGAAAAACGGTTCTGTTCCCTTTCCACTGAATCCTGCTCTTTCTTACCCAGCCAAAGACACATGGCTTGGCATTTCTGTATGGAACAGAGAATAACATTTTGTAAATTGTTCGCTAGATTTTGTGACGGAGCCCAAAGCCGACCACTTAAGACTGCTTTAAGCTCAACTACTTCGGACAACAACATCCAGACTCTCAGCTCACTTAGAACTTTTCAAAAGTTTATGAAAAGCCCTTGTCCTTGAAGAATTAAAACAGAACAAAACCAAACATCTAATCAGGACAAAAGCGGGAGGTGGAACAAATTCAAGGACCTAGAACACTTATCCAAGGAACAGGAGCACGGACGGACTTAGAATAACTCCACCAATTACATGAATATCGGATTCCCTAGATAATGAGTTGGAGCCTTCCTCCAACAATCTGCACCGAAACAATCCTTTTAACACACAAGTATCACAGGGGGCAGTTCAGCCTTAGATCAGCAGGGTCATTTACAGGGAAACAAATCACAGCTGACGTCATATTCCCCAGCTTTGTCCGTTGGAAAACCGACGGGGTTTGCGATCGCGTTTTACCACCTGCACTGTAACGTCCTGCCTGGTGTCGCTCAGCAAAGTGTATGAAAACATGCTTTGACACATGAAGTAAGCGGAAAGAGAAGGAAGACACTCTGGTCTCGTGAACTCGTCTTCCTGAACAGCGGAATAAGGGCTTTTCATCTAGGCTGATCCAGGCAGGAATACTGTGGATGCCCAAGGCAAAAGAGAAACACTGCCTAATTTACCTTTGCATGCACAAGATGAGCACCACACAAGTTAGCTACCAAAGAGTGGGTGGGGAAGGGGTTAAATTCACATTTTCTATGTAAATGGGGAGAAGGAATGAGCACAAATACGAATTCTTGCGTACAAAATGGTTGCGTTAAGCCAGAGCTGGAAGATGACAGGAAATATTTCTGGTACGACAATTACTTCCAGAGGTATAAAACCCTGTTCTCACTGCGCAGCCGTGGCACGGGAGCCTGCTGCTGACAACCCGAGTAGCCAGCTTCGCCTGGAACAAACCGCGATGTTGGAAAGGCTTACAAATGGCAGAGGAAAAGCACAAGGAAGAAGTGACTCCTACCGGGAGTGCATAGACCTAGGGCAGTTTTCTTTATGATAGATGTTACGGAAGGTATCGGCAAGAAGTTAGGGAATATTCTGTTGTATTTGGGAGGGGTCTTTCGTTCTTTTGGGTTTGGTTTGTTGGGTTGGTTTTTTTTTTTTTGAAGACCCATCTGCCTCCTCTGACAAAACAGAAGCAGCTTGAGGTCTGCAGAATGACATTATCCAACTTAAGGAACACAAGGAGGGTTGTGTGGTTGTTGTTGGTTTTTTGGTTTGGGTTTTTTTGTTTGGTTTGGTTGGGGTTTTTTTGGTTTTTTTAGAAATCAGCTAATTAAACATATCCTCATATTAAGATCTCCTACACTGAGGAAGTTCTGTTGGAAAACCAGCATCATTGGTTGGCCTGACAGGAAAAAAGAAACAGCATAAAATGGCTTTAAAGTAATACTTAATAAAGATTCCCTGTGGTGCCAAAACTGTATAAAGGGTCTTAATCTGAAACTCATGAACATGATCCTCAGGGAAGTGGCAGAGCCTCACCCCAAAGATCCCACTTCACTTCCCGTTCATGCCTACTGATTTACTACCATACAAGACAAATAGATAGGTGTATAAAGGTATGTACAGTGGAGACAACAGTCAGAAGGGCTTTTTTTTTTTTCCGCTCCAAAGAGAACTGTTCCAACAAGTTAACAAAACAATTATGGAAAGAAGCAGTTGAAAGTTCAACGTGAACGGTTAGCAGGCTAGTTCACTCTTTAATTGATGAGTACACATTCCTCCTCTTGATCTTCAGGTTTGTTTTTTTTTTTTAAAAAACTTGTTGCAGGCTCACGTTCACAACTTAAAGAGGCAGCAGGATTTGTTGTTCATTTGAAAAAGCAGACTTCCATTCTTCACATCTAATACAGAAGGCAGCTCTCTTTTTCCCCTTGTGATATATCTGAGGCTACAGCATAAGAATGCAAAGCACATTTCTTCACCTTCAGCTTGTCATAGTCATCTCCAGGGACCAAACTATCAGATACCAAAAATACTAAATATGCCTCAGAGAACATAACACAGCCCGTGCATTGCATCGTGACACCTTAGAAACATGCTAAGAATGAAAGGGCTAAGAAATCCAGAGCTACAACAGCTTTCCTGCCAATGGCCGGGAAACAAAGAATCCAATTGTTAAATCTAATGGATCATATATACGCACACAGGAAAATAGCCTGTGCTGAAATCTGCAGAGATGAAGCCATCCTAATATCAGTACCTGCTGAAGCTTGACTTTGGAACATTTTCACACGCTGTAACCACACCGTGGGGATATGTCAAGAAAACACGCCTGCCCACATCAGCTTATGCCATGCAGGAACTCCAGTGGCCAATGGATAACTTAATCGGCCAATGGAGTTATCACTCTGGGAAGGTCTACAGAGCAGGGATAACCTGTATCACACCTGAAAACTGGCAACCTGCCTACAGATAACATTGCCCTCTGCCTAAGGAAACGGCAGTGCTGTTGCTGTTTGTATTTAACAGATTCTGAGTTACTGTTAGAAATACTGACATACTAGATGTTAAAATTGGATCCAAAATACTGTCCTTAGGACTGACCAGGAAAAAACAGACTCCCAAAGACTTTTTTTGTAAAGATTTCAGGAAAAAGTTACTCAGTTTTGTCAGATTTATAGTATTTATGGAGCTTAGTTACATGGAAACAAATACAGTTTAAGAAAAACTCTGAATCACAATCCTGTACTGACTGTAATAGTTTACGTAAAATCACAGTAACTTCACACAGAAAATAGGCTCTTAACCCAAGAAGTTGGTAAGTTGTAAGGAAACTTTATAGAAAAAAACATGAGGAGCAGAAGAAACGTGAAAAGAGAAGCTGTAAAATTAGGTAATGACTAGGTTTTGATGCATACAGCACAAGACACTAAATTCTTTCCAGAGGATTCTTTTCCCTATGTATTGAAATAACCTCAATCCAGTAGAAAAGATACTCAGTTTCTGCAGGGCAAATAAAAATATAATGCCTTGAAGACTGTAATTTTTAATACTGAGTGATGATATTATCCAGTTAAATTAATCAACCTGGGCAGCCACACCCCTGAAACTCATTCCAATCATATTGCCTACAAGAAATGAGTTAATGTGCTTATTCGGAATTTAGAAAGTATTCCATCTTACACAATGCCCCATCCCATTAGAAATGGTATAGACATTCTTAAAGGCCCCACCATGGCACATACCAAGGATGACCTACTCCAAGTGGGCCGTCGTCGGATAGGGGGAGGAGAACTTGATTGTCTGTGGAAGAAAGAGTAAAGAGAAACACTAGAAACTACAATATTTCAATTCCGATTCAAGAATGAATTGGAAAAACAAGAGATGAAGAATCTGTGAGTATTGCTCACTCATGAGATTTTTAAAAATATGAATAAGTGAAAACAATTCAGGTTCTTCTCTAAATACAGGAGATATTCCAGTTCCAAAATACACATGCCTTCTGTTCATTATCCTATTTGGCTCATTGGAAACACAAGAAAGAAAAACTCTGGTTTAAAAATGAAGCAAACCAACAAGTCTCTCAAGCAATAACAATGGCGCACAGGCACAGTCTCGGGTGACTTCAGGTGAACAGTAAAACAATGACAGTTGTACGAAACGCATGGCAATCACTCCAAAGCAATATGCACGGGGCCGGGGGGGGGGGGGGGGGGGGAAGGCAACCGGTTAGCTAAGACTAGCAGAGCCACATACAGTGTTAGAGTAGGCAGGTGCAGTGGAAGGAACAAGGAGTGTAGGAAGGGAAAAAAAAATGAGGAAGGGAAAGAAACAAGTTGAAGGAGGCAGAAATATAGTGCTTACGTGAAGAGAGGAAAGGTGGAATTTGTCCTCTTACAGTTTCTGATCTGGTGAATGATGTTATGTGCAATTAGAGGAAATGCACACAGGAAAACAAACAACTATCATTTTAACACAGAGGGCAGGAAAATTATTTGCCTAGAAAACACACATTGGCATACGCTGTCATCAGTATCGCTGGCTCTAACACAGAAGCTGGTACCACATGAGGTAAGGAGAGCAGTTCTAACAGCAAAAATGCATTTAAACTCCAGTTATTCACTCAGTGACCTCATGACGTTCCCTATCTTTATTAGTCTGAACACTTCTAAGTTGTACAGGAAACGGCTACCTACACCCAGTTCACGGTACCCACATACTTATGGCTCAGTGTTTGGAAATAAACACGATCAAAGGCTACTGATTCTGCAGTCTGGATTATGGACAGTAACAGAACAGTCCTCTCTGTTGACCCCAATATACAGCCTCAAAGGGGAGATATTCCAAAGAGGACTGGCTATGGTATTTTATTTTCTTTCTTGACTGTCACAGGGGAGACAATCAGGAGCTTCCTTTGAACTCAATTTCTCTAAAACCATTAAAACTAAATTTAGCATTATACTACTGAAATCCATCATATGCTGCTAAGAAATGCCTTTTCTGGCCTTCCACTCACCTCCCAAGAACTGTAAGCACCATCTGAAATCTAACCGACATCTCTTTTCTGTAACTGAAAAGATCACTCTATGCAGTTCACCTCCTTGGTCTCTCCAACAGTCTAACTCTCTGTACGTTAATATAATGTGTGCATACGTAATATTAGAAAGCTAGGCCTTCCAATCCTCCCTTCATCATTTTGGCTTCATTTCCCAACAGATGGCACTACCCAGCTGAACAGATGGGATGTCCAGCTCTAACTAGAGCTGTTGATAGAAATGAAGTTGTTCTTATCCCTTCAGCTAACTCAGCTGGTGAAGTTTTGCAAGGGATTCATGTTCTCATTGCTATACAAACCCTGTACATCATGAAAATTTCCCCAAACTCTCAACTTCGCAAAGCAAAATTAACCCCAAATTAAAATTGCTGTGTGCTGGTATAAATGAAACATACACAGCTGATAAACTGACTTTTAATTTATAACTAAAGCCTTATGAATTCCTCCTTCACTTAGAATGAATACACGTGTGAGAGGACTAGCTCAAGGCCAGTTCCTTAGTAAGTGCTCAAAGTAGTACCTAGAGGAGGCTTTAAGTTCAGATTTACAATTGCAGTGTCGTGTTGGAACGTTCTACGCAGATTAACGTTCCCAGGTGTCCTCCTTTCTTAGGTGCACATATGAAGCAGATAAATTATACTGCCCAAATTAGAAGATGACAACCTATGTTTTCCACCAACCTTAGCTGCTAGATCTTCAAAATGCTACTGCAAATCACATTTTGGCATGTTAACATACGTCACCTTTCACTCCAGTTTATACTAATACTCTGGGTTATGAATGGCAGAGACCAAGGGCTTCAATTTAAGACACTGTCAGGTTTAGCTGCTTGGGGAGCATCAAGCCCCACAAGGCTCAGAATGAAATTTTTCTCAGTTGTCTGTTCTGGTGGTTAAAACAAAACAAAAAGGGAAAGGGGAAAAGAATAACTGACACAAGTGACTCGGAAAAAAACAAACAAAACCAGACACGCCAAAACTCAGAGCAATTCCAAAGCAGGGTGTCAGAGAACAACTCTGAAGAAAGAGTACTCACTCCGTGCAGATTTTGTTCTGTTTGTAAAACTTGTGTCTTGCTGCAAACAGTCGTGAAATATATTTGGCATTTTCAAGATCATCCTTCAAACACAAGAAAAAAGTGCACCTAATCATTCATTTTGTTATTCTCACCAAGAAGTAACAAATAAGAGTTTTAAAAATCCAATTGCAGTAACACTTGGTAAGGTCTGTCATGTACAGAATCTGGCTGCCAAGAACATGTCTAGTGCCCTCAAGAGCATTCAAGGCATTGAATTACTGAAATACAGTGGCGTGCCTTTACATGCTGCCACTTCACTGCTACGTCACAGTCGGAGGGGAGGAGGGACAACAACAACAAAAAAATCGCTCAAGCTTGCTGGTCCAGTTTCTGTACTGGCCTTGGTTCTGGGAGATGTGTTAAACCGCACAGAACAGCACCACAGCCCTCCGAGTTCCAGTGTGTGCACGCATGGGAGCTTATACCCAGGGTCCACTACTGTTTATGCCGCTGTATTTATGCCAGCAGGAAAGACAGCATGGTGCCACGGGTGTTTCATCCAACAAGTACTTCAGTTTTTTGCAGGCTTCCCAGCATAGTATACTTTGAGATGCTTGGAAGAGAATACAAATAGTGGTAGCTAAAGAAAGTTAATTTCACTCCCAGCATAAATTAAAATGTGAACTGGGGTGGGCACTGGTGGGGCTTATGGTGAGTAAGGCCCCTTGGGAAAGTGGAATTTTTAAGTTTTATTTTTCTATAAGCAGCTTTCTTGATGACACCGATTAGATCTTTTCCTTACTGTGTGAAAGAGTACATTCTCTTCTTTGTTGATCAACTCTAGAACAATCGAAGACTTGTTATGTGCTATATTCCCAATGTCATTCCACCTGTAGAGGAAAAAAAACACGGTAGAGTTTGCCAACACATACATTCAAACATTTCACAAACACATTAAGAATCCCTTAGTCAACAATCGTCTCATTTTATGGGAAAGCTTTTCAGTAGCTGTTTGGTGAAGAAATATGGTCAGGAAATAAGGAAGTCATGCTCTGATTAAAGGAGAAACAGATATTCAGCTCTTAACCCAAAGCAGGAGAGTTAAAAGCTCTCTTTCAAAACAAGAATTTGAAGATTCACAATAGAAGATAAATGGAAAATACATTAATGATAAACATTATACTGAACTGTGGCACTTTTGAACTGATTGATTTTAGCCACATGTAATAGAAATGCTTTAATTTTTATGTTAATAGTGCCATTCCTCTCCAAATGCTTTTTCCAACTTTCCTCTAGTGCCAAATCTTCCTAAAGAAGGTGAAGATGACAACACGGTTAGGTAGGCTATGCATACCACGTTAATACTCTGGTTTTATGTTTGCAATCTTTTTTTTTCCCCAAGTAATTGTCAGGTTACCCAAGATCAGAGTTATAATCTTCTTACAAATAGCTGACAGACATTTGCGTACATTGCATGCAATCCATGGGGATGGAAAGGACTTGTTTGTTCTGTTTGCAGCATGCATTCCTCTTCATGTCATGGCAGGACGCTTGAAGTGCTTATTTCCAAGGAGTAAGGATCCCCCACCAACTATCACCTCTACAAGTAAAGAAACTGCTTGCTTTTGTCACCTGGCACAGTTAAAGGATTACCTAACTTCTTCTCAAAATTAAATATGCAAAACATCAGCTAAGTGAAAAAGGGAGCCCCAACATTTTGGAAGATGTTTTCTGAAGTTCTTGTAAGGTAAAAAAAAAGGCAACATTCCAGCCTAAGACTGATAAAAGCCTTAGCTATTGACTAAAAATCAGTGCTCCTCATAAAACACACTTTTTCTGGCTGCACAAATGCACATGTTCTAATCACAAGGACTAGTAAAAATCCACTTCAAGTTAACACGGACAGTAATGGAAATACCCACCAGAGCAGTAGTGGAATACTCTACCAGAGTAGAGAGGAATGAGTGAAACCCTAGCCTCCCTGGCATCACGCAGATTTCTAGCAACAATTTCATACAGAACAAACTTTTATAAGTAGCAAAACCCAGGCTCAACTGATTCTTAATAACCCAAATAAAGAGCAGAACAAATAAACAAGTGACACATCCAGGATTTTCAAAATTATGGAATGAGAAAGCTCAGCTTTCTTTTTTTAGTGGAGCACCTAAATATGGCAACCAGATTTTTAGAAATGTTGAGTGCCTAGGTTGCCAACCGTGAGGGTTAACAGATTTGCATTCTGAAGAATCAAAGCAGCAGACATAAAGGCAAGAAAAGAAAAGGGATCAAAGCCTTGTAAGTAGAACAAGATACATGACAGACAACAATGTCTTTCTGGCCGGCAAACCCATTCAGAGACATCAGAAATTATTCTTTATCACATTTCTTATGGCCAAGAGGCCAATCCTGGAAACAGCGAGGTGACTACTCCTTCGTGCGAGGATTGGCACTCTTGAAGTCACATATGTAAGTTAGGAAAAAACCCCACATATGGAGCTCTGCGAAGAAACTCGCTTTAAATACAGAAGATCATAGTTTTTACCTGTAAATCACAGTTGTCCTTCCAACTCTGTTTTTTATGAAGATTCCCATGAAGAAAATACCAAGGTGTATGTCATTTCCATGGTTATCCTGCAGAGAAAGGATATGCATTTAGTTTAATAAAGAAACTGGCCAATGAATGCATGCTGAACTACCAAACAGAAGACCTTTTTCAGGATGAATGCAGGACTAACCTTTGTCTAATCTGTATTTTGCTGCTTGATTGGGCTCTGACTTTCATTATTTCAAAGCAGTTAGCACCTCACTGGATTCACTTTGTTGATTAGTGAGAACTGACGAAGGCTAAACGAGCCCAAGGTTCTCTTCTATTAAACGCCACACGCCCCACAAACTGAGATTCATTGTACAATACCCCCCAGTCCCTATCCATTGGGATTACAGCTATATAGAGCCCAGATGACTACCAAAAGCAGTATTCCTCTTTCACATTCACAGCATTTCTCTAGTCACCTGTTAAAACATGCCAGGATTTCAGAAAACCACACCTGGAAGTGGAATCTCTCTCAAAAGCTATACCCTTTGCAGTTTAAGTACTCTGTGTAGAAGTTCACAACATGTCACTCTAGAAAGTACTTGTATCTATGTACAGATACCTTCTCCCTTGTTTTTAAATGATTGTGTTAAATATTCATCTGCATGCACCACCATGTCCACTGTTCTTGCACTGTTTTTCAGAATTTCTATTGGCTTTGTGGCTACCCATGTCTCCTTGCAGGCTCCTGTTTGAAAACCCACATGCTCCTGTTCTGTTTTGCTACTGGTTTTCTTAAAACTGCTTCTTCTCTTTTGCCACAAAAGCTTAATGCTGTTGACAAAGAGGTTTTTCCACATTTATCAACAAAAGCAACTGCCCCTCAGCTGAACATACAGTAATTGTTTTATGCTTTCAAGTGGTAAATAAAAACCATGCTAACACAAAGAGCACGGTTTAAAAGAACTGTTAGAAGAAAGGATATGCGAGCATTTCATGCACTAGGCATGAGCAAATTCTGGAAACCATCAGGCATCCCTGCGTGTTAACAGATCAGATCGGAGCTGCTCTTCTGGCCTTGCTGTACTTGATCCCCAGAAGGCCACAACGGAGCATCTGCACCTGTCCAACTGTTAGGCCTTTTGCAAACAAATGATGGATGACAATTTTCAAGCCCCAGCCTGTGCATGGATTCTCAGTGCTGCATACACCAGTGTTCTTCCACATATACTACAAGTCAGCAGAGGTCCTACAGCTGACAGTCTTCAGCTTAGTCTGACTAGAGGACTACATATTCCCTTGTCTTGTCCCAGCAGCATCTCGCAGAGGTGAAGAGACTGGAAAAATGTTGGGGAAAATGTATGTATTTGTATTCATAAGCATATGTGGGTGTGTATGTATACACACAAATATCTATACAGAAAGTGAAACATATTTCTAAAAGCATTTTCTATCAGGAATAAAAGAAATCTTGTATTTTTCCCTTTGCATGCTATTCCAAGGCCAGCACACTGCTCTTTGACACAAGAGTAACATCTTGCTGCAGTTTTGCAGAGCACCCAGTCCACCGTTCATACTTGACATGCAATAGTAACGAGTGACAATTCCAGCACAGAAATGCTTTGCTGCTGCATGCAGCATTAATTCAAATTAATTTGAGGAAAACATCAATTTCATTCATTGGCAATAAACATTCCATAATTTTTGTTGTTGGGTAGGGGTTTTTTTGCCATTCACCTCCTCGCCTCCAGGCCCATTTTGAGACTGGCCAAAGGATCAATTTTGACTTCAGCAGAAAGCTTTTTTGTTAGGTGTGGAGATTTACTTGGTTTGGTTTTAAATTCCAAGTCAACTTCAACTAGCAGAAGCATTGCTAGCAGTCCACCACTGATGATGGAGGGGTTGGTTAGCAAAGAGAACCAGGTCACATTAGTAACAGCCTTTTTCAGTTTCTCAGCACAACTTTATCATGGTGGGATCGGCTCCATAAGGCCAGGCAGACTGCCCAGGGCAGAAAGGGGCTTCCACCGAAGAGAAAGTGACACTGAGTGCTAGATAAACCTTGAAATCTCCTCTCAAATGTAAACATGTGTAGGACCTGTGTGCACATGTAAGAAACTAAGGGAAGGTAAAGTTTATACTTGGTAAATAGCAACCTAAAAAGACATGAAAAGGTCTTGTCTTCCTATCCTGTTAAAGACGACCAGGTTCGTATGCCCCAGCCACTCTCTCTCAGACAGCCCTCAAAGAAAAGCAGGGAGCATCTCTGCTTCCCACCTGGCACGTAACAATCTCTGCTGCGGAAAGGGTTTTGGTGGACAGGAAGTAACGCTGCACGCCGAAGCTAGCCTCACACTGCAATGTCCAAACTACCAGCAGTCATCTCACCCTCCTGAACCGCGAAACAAGTCCTGTCTCCCTTGAGCAAATACGACTCGCATGTGTTCCAAAGGTTGCTGCAGACTCCTGCATCGTTTGATTCAGAGATTCTTTTATAATACACACTAACCTACCTTCACAGGGAAAATTTCCTGTCCAAACCCATCAAGGCGTTCCACTTCATTGATGTACATTAGCTCAGCTTCTGCTGCTGTAATGCCACTGCAACCAGAGTAACAAAAGGCAGCCAACGGTTCAGTATTGTACGCACACAAAAAGTGCCAGTGAAAAAACATGATATTCACAGACCGCTTTAGAAGATGCTTTGGCGATGCCGCCTAGAAATGCACAACACAAAACTAGCTTTCAAGATGGGGATCATAATCAGTAAGGGGAGGAATTTTGCTAAACGTTGGTAAGGTAAGGTACAAAGCACAGTTCAAATTACAGGAGGAGCAAACTGAACTGATCATATTACTCAGGTTCTTCTGCACACGTCAAATATTTTCCAGGCTTTATGAAAACATCAGGCCATTGCGTCAGGTTGTGTCTAGTGCTGGACAGCCAATCTGAGCCATAGGGGTCCTGATTTGCATGAATAGTATACAAATCAACTGAATCTGCTTAAAATTGCTTAAAAGGGAAGACCTACATTTTCATATTGGCTGTTCAAAAACACAGGTGTGAGATCCAAATGTTGAGCACATTCTCTTTCATAACAGAGAACAAACCACCTAAAAAACTCTTACACACGTGTCTACACATGCTGCTGTCACAGCTCAGGAATTCAGACAGATTTCAGTTCCGAAAAGCAGGTCAGAATAGATTGCAGGTTGCTCCAAAAGGAGGCCACTATTAAAACTTCTCCTCTTTGCTCCTCCTTAGCACAGCTTACCGTCAGAAATACAGGAACCAGACAAATACTTGGGTGAAAGAGGAAGAAAAAGGAGGTGAATGTGATGTACCTGCTGAAGTGAGGATAAGTATTTGTTCTTTGTGTTGCACAAGTAGCACTAAAGATCACAGCAGGGGAGGGAAATCTTTCCTTTCAAGTCTGTGAGTTAACCAAGATCACACAAGCAGCCCACGGCAGGGAGAACAGAACCAGGCCTGTTCATGGCCACCTTGGAAGCTAACCCTTTGGTTGCATCAAAAGCCCAGGCTTGCACTGAAACTCAGACTGAGAATGGCCTTAGCCTCAGAGACTGGTATTTTTGCCCCTTTACAACCATTTTCTGTCATACAATAGGGAATGCTGCACCCTTCGCATAATATTCCTATTGCATTTTGTGTCATAAAGCTTTAAATGCGAATGCATCATACAACACGAAAGATTATTTCCAATGACATATAGGCACTGCTCTTTTTCTAAGAGCAGCACTTCAGAGGTTTGAATACTTCCACCACCAACACACCTAGATGACAGGAAAGAAGCCTGCTTACAAAGGTGGTGTTTGTACTGAAGCACTAATACCTACACTCCTAGTTCTTTTCCACAACTAGACTTAAAACCCAACTCCTGTTATTTTAATTTCCATTACATTGAGAGCGTGTCTATTTCCCTCTCTCCCGAGTGAGAGAAAACCTTCGGACAGACCCTCGGCCACCCCCTGCCAAGGCACAGGGTTTTCAGCATCAGGATTTAAATGAACCCGAGAAAGGAGCCTTCTACATAGCACAGGTAGTTTTACACATGGTCACTAAACCTTATGGTGCTAATGCTCATTTATTTAAGTTCCTTGGCCATTTTGTGTTCACAAGAGGCAGATAATCTTTTGTAACAGTCTAATTAAAAACCCAGTGAGACATAGCATAATAGTAACATGAAGACAGGCTGGTTTACCCCTGCCAGAAAAGCACGGGGAGGGAGGGAGGTCCTAGGAGGATGATGACAATAAAAAAAAAAATCCAAATCTTAACTTGTCGAGCTCACCTGTGGGTTCGGTGCTCCTGTGCAACCTTTTGAGTCAGCTCCTCCAAGACAGCTTCATCCTGAGTCCAATCCTGTAAAAATAGGAAGTAGCATCAAAAACTAGCCATCCGAAGAGAGACATGAGAAAATGCAAGATAGAAATTATGACAGCAGATGTTTCAGGATTGTTTCCTGCTCACGCTCTTCCAGGTAATTGCAGAGAGAGAACCTACCACCAACTGCACTGAAAATTCAGAGCACGGGATGCTGAAAATGTGCAAGAACACAAGGGTCTGGGGGTTTTATCTCTCTTTTTTGAGGGGAGAGTAAAAAGAAACTGTTAAAAATAGGGGTAAGGTGCTTATTATTCCAAAATAGAGAACACAGAGTATAGAGATAAGGGATCTTTTCCTGGATAAGGACCAAACAAGTCATTAAAAACACTTGGAAGACTACAAATTAATATATACCTCTTAACACAGCCCAAAATAATGCACAGACCATGGAAAATTAAGTCATGGTTATTTTCTGTCCTGAAACCTACAGGTATTCCCTTCTCCATGTTAAAAGGGATGGAAAGTTTTTCTACTTCTTCAAATACGCAATAAAATGTACTTTAAGCTTGCAACGTATTTCTGAGCAAAGAATTTTATCTTCTGCAGGATTTAATGATGTGCGGTAGAAACAATTCTGAAATAATGGGGAGCAAGTTAATAAAGGAAGCCTGCTTACAAATTCAAGGGGAAAAAAAAGGAAGCTAAAAGCTTGCTTGCAAAACCTCCAATTTTTTATTTTTATTTTAAAAAGCCTTTAGGCTGCATGTAACGTACTTCAATACACCGCCTGTTTCTTGCTCAATGGGGCCCTCCCTCCGATATTTGCTTCTGCCACAAAAAAATGTGAAAGTGGTAGCGTGCTAATGAAAAATGGCACGGTACATGCCTATGCACAGCTACGCACCTGTGAGGTGTACTGTGTACATAACTTTGTGTTTCTCCCTGCTGAAGAAATGCCATTTGACACACATTATAGCCTCGCAAGATCAAACAGTACAAATGTAGCTGCCCCTCCCTCATCTACCAGCTCACTTCACTAGTGAATTTGTAGCAACGTTCTTGTTGGAGGCTCATTTGATGCTTGAGACTCACTCCAATCCTCCCACTTGTTTCAGGACTAGATTATATCTGCAGCACTTAGCAACCGTCACTGAACTAGCGGTGGAATATTTACTGTTACGTTGTCCACTCCTCCCCAGAAGAGCAAAGACAGTTAGTTAAATGTCTAGGGAAGCAGCTGATTTAAGAATAGGCTTCTGAAGCCTGGAGGAAGCAGGCACCTTGCTGATTTTGTTAAATTTAGGAATAGTGGTGCGGACGAAAGGCAAGATACCATGTGAGCACATGCGAAACAGAAGCAGCTGACCACAACACCACATAGGCAGGTGACTCAAAAATGGAAGTTCTAGGAGATGGGCCAAAAGATAATCTGCTGAACCACATCAAAGTGAACCCCTGAAAGCTCATCCAGAGGCCTAAAGCCTCCCCTATTTTTTGCTGAATAGAAAAATAGTATCAGTAGGTTGAAAGAACTTTGCAGAAGTTCAGTGATTTACAAAGTGACAGCTTGCCCACACTTTCCTCTGTCTATATTTGTAGCTGTCTTCTGTTGCATTTAGGCTATCGTACATGACATCACAAGCCATCAACTACACTTGAGGTCTCCAACAACTTATCAATAGGCAAAGGCAGCCTACCAAAGAAACCCTGCTCCACTCTTCAGGCTAACAGAAGTCTCTTAGCGGAAGGTCAGTGCTAAGGGCACATTCTGGCTATACAGGGCATACCGAGGTCTCTATACATTCGTTAAATCCTCTTCGTCCTGCTGACGGTCTTTTTCAGATGGTATTGAACACCCTCTGCCAGCTCAAAACTGCGCCTTCCCTTCCAGACACTCTGCAGCAGAGGACTTGAGAATGGACTGACCACTGCAGCTCCTGCACAAAGCGTGCCGGCAAACGGGATGAAATGCTTCCGAAGTGCCTTTCTCAAGCCTTCAAATTACAGTGAGGTGAATCATTCTCACTCTACCTCTCCTCTAATTGCAAAGGGAAACCAGATGCCTTAACTTCTAGGCAGCTACACTCAGGGCACGGGAACCCCACCCCTCCTCCAAATTTTTTTTTCCAGTTAGAAAGAATTCCAAGATCTTCCACATTTTATGAAGCTTACACTCAAGACTTGTGCTGATAGACTTCATCTAAGACAAAGCCAGCCTTAATCTCAGCAGGCTTTGATTTTTGCCTCTAATCCATCCTCTCCAACAGGCTCAATGTCACGGGTTGCAAGTGCCTGGCATTTGTCACCAGAGTTTCTAACATCATTAGCGACCTAAACCACTTCCTTCAGCATTCAAATTATTTGCAGTTTCCAATGTAAATTTAAACCAAATTTCAGCACAGTCCCCGGAGAACAGTTCGAGAAGACCTGAGTCACGCTTCGCTTCAGACTAATAGCCAGTCGATGTAAATTCACATTCTCACGAGCAAAAGCTGCATGACTTGTACTGCGACACAACATTTACTACATCAGCAGCCCTCATATCCCCTTGTTATGTCATGTTACTACTACTGCAGTACTGCTAACTTTTTTTTTTTTATTCAAAGCAGTATATTTCTTTTGCTGTCACCTATTTCTACTGGAGGTTTAACAGGAGCTGAAAAAGGGCGAAGTTTTCACAGCATATATTCTTTCAGATATAATACATTGCAGGTTTTGGGGAACAAAGTTTATTTCCACTATTAATAGTTCATCACTGGTGCTTTTACTCTGTTATCAACAAAGCCATCTCTGAGGCATGGAGTAAGTATTCATTAAAGACCACAAGAGAGGGAGATAAGGAACTCACCATAGGGAACAAGACATACTCTCGAAGGAAGTCATGAGATTTAAACTGATTATAGTCTCCAAAATCCGCTGGAAAAAAACAAGACAATTAACTCATTTTAGCGCTTTCCGCACATGTTAAGACCACACTCAAGCTTTGCATAGATGCTTAATTTCTAGTGGGCAAGTTCTCTCTGAAGCCACAGCCCAGCACAAATGATTTCTGCTTGTACTTTAGCTTTTAACGTAGAGGTCTGAAAATGACAGTGTTATTACCAGAAATCAAGCAACAGTCAACAAGTAATTTCTCTGTTTTGATCCCTAATATTACAACGATTTGCAATGCTTAACCATCAGGGGTGCAAGAGTTTCTTTTTGTGTAGCCTTCATGGACTAATACCACCATCTAACAAGGGTGGGATTGCTCAGCCTTTTTAGAAGTGGTGGTGCACACTTTTGCTTCTCCAACATTTCCAACCCTGACCAGGCAAAAAAAAGAAAAAAAAGAAAAGAAAAATTAACCTACCTCTGCTACAATTTTACACAATTGTACAAAAGATGCTTAATTTTACAGCTTAGAAGGTTAAAGTCCCCCAGCCAATTCTATTAAAGATTGTCACAAACCACCATGGGGAGGAGCGGGTCTGATCCTTCTGCAGCCAACGTGACAGTACAGGCGCTGTGTCAGTTTAACTGACTGGCTGACACCCTTCTATTTGGTTTTCTACTTCTACACCTCTAAGGGGTACTCATCGCCAGGCTCACATTCACAAATATGTTGGGCTGAGGATTCTTGTCTAAATGTCCTTGAAACCGTGGAGTTTTGAAAATGCTTCTTAAAGGCTAAAGTATGTTAAAAAAAAAAACCAAAAACAAAGCCTATATTTATCTATCTGTGAAATACACAACAGCTTATATCAAAAGAATATCTTGCCAGAAGGTTTTTATATTAATTGAACTGGATCAAGCACCATCTACAAGATCCTCATATTATAGAAACTGGAAATTCCCACCATAAATCATATTAGCTAAACATTCTTTCAAAGCTTCTAGACAATTTCACGTATTGCAGGATGCCAAAAATGCAGTTTCATTTTGTTTTCACCTCAGAGTTATGTTTTAACATAAACAGAAAGAAATCAAAATGGACATGAAATAGAGCCTGTAAGCTTAAAAGAAATAAGTATTTCAAATATCTTCGGTTGCATCACATGCAAAGGACAAAGGGACTAATACAAGGTCAGGAATAGAGCGAACAAGATTAGATGCAGCATTCTGATGGAATGGTCTTTGAATTAGATTAGGTAGAAAATTCAGAATAACAATGTTTACTTCAAACTGATTACAAAGACCGACTCACTCTCAAAGTTAGCAAAACAGCTCCACCAACACAGGACTAGTGAAAGATATTCGGTATCTAATGAGCCCTAACTCACACACTGGAAAAACTTCATTTACTTCATTAGCAGGATTCAGCATGGAACCTTGTACACATATTTTCTTTTATTAATAAAACATTTCAAGATTTGACAGGAAACATTTTTTCTTCAATTTTTAACAAAGAAATAAGATACTAAAACAGAATTTCTGCTGCCCTAAGGAAGAACATATTAGTATTACTCTCCATTGAACCTTTCAAGAACCAGATCTTCATAATTGCTATTTATATTTTATATATCTATATATATACACACACCCCAACACTTTCCCCCTTCCTTCTCAGAGACATGCCCAGAGCATGATTGCTGAAACTCTTAGGTTCTCATAGTCAGTCGTGGATGGACTGAAACATACTTTCCCCAAACACATGGCTTCCTCCTCTGCTCATACACATTATGTGATCCCACTTCTATTGATGTCCTTAGGAAGCTCAGAATAAAAATTATGTTGTAAGTAGTAGTTTATTATTCATTTATAACTCATATAACAATTATGGTCATGTGTTCTGCCACACTTCAGATAGCACCATACAGCAAAATGAGTTTTTAATTAAAGGTGAAATTAAAGCTGCTGCTATGTTCTTTGATGTAGTCACATTTCAAACCAAAGAACGTGAAGCAAATTCATTACTGCAAAGTACTCCACGGTTGGGAGTGGAAGAACTGGAGTTTTGTTCAGATTCACTAACATGGATTTTAAAAACAGGGAAGCTGAATGCTGTGATGTGGTCCATCATTCCCTTCCTGAGGGCGTGATCCTTTCATCAACAGCAGTCCACCTATGTGCTTTTACATCAACAGAAACCCCAGCTGTTGTGAGTAGGAGTCGTACGAGGCCCCTGTGAGTGCCCAGTCAACATACAGAACAAACCAAAAAAGCTAAGGTTGGGGAAGGGCTATCAGGTCACGTCGTCTTACCTTGCACTGCCAAACCAGCTAGTCGAATTCCCTGCTCCAATGAAGAAAGTAATGGGCCATCAAGAACATCCTTTTTCACTTGTAGGTAATACTGATATCTACAAACAAAAAAGAGCACAAATTAAGACACCTATATGTTTTTTTCATTTTTCTACACAACAAACAACTGCTGAAAGCAAGAATAACTCACCACAAACAGGTCAGGCTGTTAAACAGCAGTCTGTGCCTGGCTCCACAAGTTCCACATTACCAAAACAAATCAATATGATCCCTGCATGTGCAATGCTTCCAGGAGGATGAAAAGGAAAATAAAAAGTTCTATTTGTGTTCCCTAGACCACATAGAAGAGGGACATCTGCTGGGATTATCTCCTCCATAAATTCTGGACAGGTTATTGAAGATCATGCAATCACCAACACAAAAAGAGGCTGTTACATATTTCTTCTATTGTTTTTGTTCCAATGTCACCCACTTGATAGAAGAAACAGAATTTTAGCAATATACTTTGGCCTACTGACATAACTTTAGCTATAGCCCATATATAAGTTCTTATAATTGGCACCTCTCATCTGTAAGAATAACTTAGACACACAAATCAAGCAAAACCAGCCTCTAATACCATGCACTTGCTGATCTGCAGTAGCTAATTACAAGACACACTGTGTTAGTTTTAACCACAGTGACAGAACTTGCACGTTTCACCTTACATTTGCAATAGAGCGGATGAAGACAAACAAGAAGCTTTGCACAAGAAGCTTAACAAGTTCCTGTCCCCTTCTGTGCATCCTTCCCACCTACTGAACTGGACCAGACCCACAGCAGAGCTGGCCAAAGAAGCAGGGATATGTACCAGTCTCCCCATCACGTGAAGTCCAATGGAGACAGCTTTGTTAACAGGCCACAGCTTTTTATTCTGCAGGCACCAATGCACGTTCTCTCAAGCTACCTGTATGCCATGGGGAGTAAAACCAGGCAGGGACATGGCAGGCAGCTGAAGAAATGATACCCACTGAAGTGCCA